>MU228150.1:3168565-3178952 GCA_018584345.1 Thuja plicata | reverse complement strand
TTTTATCTTCATTTTGGCCTCCATAAGATCGTCCACTAGATCTTCCACAGTGACCTCTTCCGCTTTGCCTGCTTTGAAACTTCTTGTTCAACTCCTCCTGAATTCTCGGCCTCAACCCATTAAGGTAACGAGCAACTTTCTCCTTGTCAGCTTCTGCGTGGCCTGTTCGGATGAGGATTCGATAGAACTCCTCTGTATACTCTTGGACAGATTTTCCTGCTTGCTTCAAACCTTGCATTTTCTTCAGTAGATCGAGCTCATAATCAATAGGAATGAACTATCACTTCAATTTATCCACCATCCAATCCCATCTTGTGATTTTCTCCTTTCCTCTTCTATTTCACACCAATTGAATCTCCTACCACCAGATCTTTGCATGACCCTTCAGTCGAGCCTTCGCAAATTTGACCCTATCAGGATCCTCAATATCTTCATACTCAAAATATTCTTCTATTTCATTGATCTATTCTATCAACTCTTCTAGGTTAAGATTTCCTGAAAATGTGGGAACCTCAAGCTTAGGTCTTTTCCCGATCTTGGAAATGGCCCGAAAAATCCTTTCCTCCTCTTGGTTCAAAGTTTCACCTTCCTGATCAAAATATCCTTCTACGTCAGCTTCATCCTCACTTTCCTCTCTTATGGCAAGATTCATACCTCTGTGAATCTCTTCCTGCAATGCTTGCACTTGTCTCTAGAGGGCTCTAACCTCAGGCGGTACACCTCTAGCTCTTCCACCACGCTCCCTTCGTGGAGGCATTTTTGCGCTTATCACTGAAACCCTAACCATGGTCCTGGTGCAAACTACCTCACAGTTGGTGATCTATCTACACACTCAGGAACTTCTCACTCTGATACCACTTGTTGAAGGGGACTCCCCTTAATACCACTCAGCACACAACAAAAACAAAGAGAAACAACAGAAATTTGCAAGAACAAAAAATTGGCTTCTTATTGGCTCCACAAATGTGGAATTATAAACTTCAGAATTACAATATCAAAATCCACATGGGCATCCCTTACAATAATTTGTAGGACAAAGCCTCAAATAACCACCCAGAACTGCCCTAGAAAACACCACAGGCCTTCCTTAAATAGGCAATTTTCTATCGCCCGAGAAGGTTCTAGAAATCTAGCCATTAAGGCCGACTACCCTTAGCATTTAATTATTTTTCACTTTTATTACAAAAGGGTCGGCTTTAAATATTTACAAAACATGAGATTAGGTAGCCCAACTTCTAGAAGCCATAACTTTTGAACCGTAGCTCTGATTGGCTATTATAACCACTTTCTAGAAAGGGGAGATCATGATCTACAGTGGTTGACAAGCAAAGTTCCAATTAGCTAGGGGTTTGACCTCGATCCAGAGCGTCTAAGGTCCTAAAAATTGAGCTCAAAGGTTTTGCACCCTAAAATCTCAACAATAAATCCTTAATAACTTCGCCAATACAGATGACCTGGAAATGAAATTCAACTGGCATTCTTATATGACTAAGATGAACCTTCACCTAGAAAATTAGAACATTCTGAGTTCAAATGACCAACTTACTAAAAATAGTAAGTTTCCCAAAATAGCAGCTTTGTACAAAATAGCCCTTATTGAATAGAAAAACACATATTTTTGGGTGATGCAAGATTGCCCTTACACCCAGGATGCTCCTGCATCAGAAAGTGGGGGTGAAATCTTCTCCATTCTACTGTCTTTGTATTGAATACTCTTTTTATTTGACTCTTTCACATTGAATAGTCTTCTTTGTTTGTTTACATTGTAATTGTAATCATAATAATGTTTGCTTTTCAAGTTTTCACTCGTAAAATCACGTGTTACCAATAGCCATTACAACAAAGTAGTAACATCTATAATGAAAAGAAATCAAATACTAGACCAAAAAAAATTACAAAACATTAATCGAATTTAAAAAACAGGGTTCTCTTTGGCTTACTGTTCTTTCTTTAATGGTTCACCAGGTTGAAACTATATTCCTTACTAATTATTTTGTACTTCCAATCAAGCGATAATTAACATTTTAAAATAATTGATATACCATTTTGTTAATTATGTATTGCATCTTTCTTACCATTCAAATAAATTTTGAAAATACCATGAATTGTGTGCTTTCTAAGCCACACAATGTTATGTCTGGAATATTGTGCACTGCTATGTCCCTCCCAAGTATTCAACAAAAATCTGTTTAATTTTTCACCAATCTTTCCCAGAGGAGATTGCACAATAATTGCCACTTGTTAAGCCAAATAGAATTGTCTTAAATTTGCATACTGTATAGTTAACACGCAAGAAAAATTTACCAAAGAATTTAATCTAACAAAAAGTAAATATACAACCTATCAAATATACTCGCAATAATAAAAAAACATGATATTTCTTTAAATCTTGTGTTGTATATATTCCACTCTAAAGAAAATAAAAATGTATTGTGAAAGATAACTTAAACTAAGAATACTAATAACAAATTTTTTCTTCAATGCTTATTATACATCGATAATGGGAATGTGTGATTGTCCCAAACCTCTTACTCACAATTGAACTAAAATCATGTACACCAAAAACATATCAATCTAAAATCATGTACACCAAAAACATATCAATTAAGTAGCAGTTGTATATTAATATACTTCAATTTACTAGTAGTATTCCACTTTAAAGAAAACAAAAAATACTATTCTAGAAGACAACATTATTTGATTCTATGTCTGTACCTTTTGTAAACTCTACCATTTCATATCCACCAGATCCGAATGGTCCTTTCAAGGACTACTTTCTACTGTTATTTATGTATTGCCAACCAAGCATTAATAAACATTTTATTAAGATTAACACTTCTAAATACTAAAATAGTAGATATTAAAAATGGAAACCTTCTTATGAGCATCTTAACACTTTCAAATGCTAAAATGGTAGATACACCTATTGTTTACACAAGGGGAAAATATTAATTAACTCTGAAAGTGCCAACGTGCCAACATGACAGAACTACTTGCATTTCTCTATTTGTAAAAAGAGGATATTGCTCCACTTGAGATATCCCTGACTTGCAATTGTAATCTGGGTTGAAGATGCATGAAGATTAACTTCATTAGATTTGTACAAACTATTTTTAAGCTATTGTATGAAATCATCATAATTATGAAGAAAATTTGTGAGTTAATACATATTTGTTAATAAAAAAAATAAAAAAAAAATTTGAACTAAACTTACTCTTCTTGTCTGGTGGGCTGAAAATCACCATTTCTAATGGGTTGAACATATCGATTTTCTGGAGATGAAGATCAGAAAATAGCTTATCTTATGTGCCACAATTTTTTTCTAAATGTTTGAAAAAGAAAATCAATAATATCATCCATAACACTGAAGGATTTTGCATTCCAAGATTTGTAGAAACACAAAACCCAAATCAAAACTGAAAACCCAAATGCATTCCCCATTCCTATTCCCATATCCCACCATATATCATCCTCTAGCACTTCTTTATTTTTTTCTTCATCACTGGGAGAAACAAAATGATTTCCTGAGCATGACGCATTTATTTGCAGACCACATAAACCTGAATTGTTGGAAAATGATGAGAAATCAAATGTCATCATGTGACCTCCTTGTGGTATTGTTCCCCATATCTTATTATGAGACACATCAAACTAACTCAATATGTAATATTTTGCAGGTCACTAGGAAACATCCCAGACAATTCATTTCCAAAAAGATCAAGTGATTGTAATTGTATGATGTCTCCCAACGATTTTGGAATTTCGCTACTGAAATGATTTCTTGAAAAAATGAGAATTATCAATCCTTTGAGAGATCCAATATCAGGAGGTATTATACCTAACAAATTGTTATCTGATAGATCAAGGCATTTTACCAATCTTAAAATTCTCCCATACTCCATATCTTTTCCTTTGTTCTTAATGATTATACTATCTATATAAGTCACACGGGCATTTGTAGAACTTAGTTCAAGAGTCTCTACGCTTTCTGTTTGATTTGCCATTGCAGTCAAGTTCATAAAGCCACTTGGAATACCACCTAAAATTTTGTTGCTTGACATATCCAATATCTGAAGATTTTACAAGTTTGATAATTCAGAAGGTATGTTACCAACAAGTTTGTTAGATTTTAGTATTAGGATGCGAAGACTTTTCAAGCTTTTAATCCAAGTAGGAATGCCCCCATGAATATTATTATTCCTCACATCTAAGATCTCCAAAGAGCTGCAATTCACAAGGGATGATGGTATGTTCCCTTTTAGCCCATGTAGACCTAATTTCAATGTTTCTAGAAAATTCATAGTCCCAAATATATTTGGAATCATGCCCTTGAGATTATTCTTTTCTAGATCTAACAAGGCTAACTCAAAGCATTGGTCTAAGCTCAAAGGAATCTTACCACTAAGCATATTATTTGACAAGTCAAGAAAACATAAATAATTTGACTCACATAGAGAATGTGGAATGGGTCCATCAAATAGATTCTCTAAAAGATCCAAGAAGTCCACATTTTGTAAAGAAAGGGGAATATTTCCTTGTAACTTATTATGCTGCAAATCAATAACTTCAAATCCAAACAACTTGAAGGGTAAATTACCTAGAAACTGGTTAGAAGAGAGGTTGAGATAATAAAAGGGCCTAGAATCCTAGAGCCAATTAGGAATATTTCCACTTAGAGAGTTTTGAGATAAATCTAATGATTGTAAGAGATATTGAGTTGAAATGAAAGATGGAAATTCCCCTTCTATATTACAAGATCCTTGATGTATCGTTTCAAGTTGAAAATTGGGAATATAAGTGGCATTGAATTTTATAGTCAACATATTCCTTGAAAGATACAATTCTTGAATATTGGGGATTTTGTCAAAAAAGATAAGTGTGTAAGTTCCACTTAGTTGGTTGTTACTAAGATCGAGTCATGTGATTTTTGTGAGGTTATTTAAGAAGGTTGGGATGGTTCCACTTAATGAGTTAAAACTCAAGTCAAGATGTGTGAGCTTTGACAACTTACCCAAAGATGTTGGGATGGTGCCACTCAATGAGTTAGAACTCAAGCCAAGATCTGTGAGCTTTGATAGCTTACCCAAAGATGTTGGGATGGTGCCACTCAAAGAGTTATAACTCAAGTAAAGAACTATGAGCTTTGACAACTTACCCAAAGATGTTGGGATAGTGTCACTCAAAGAGTTAGAACTCAGGTCAAAATATGTAAGCTTTGACATCCTACCTAAAGATGTTGGGATGGTGCCAGTCAAAGAGTTAATACCTAGGTGAAGATATACATGAGCTTTGATAACTTACCCAAAGATGTTGGGATGGTTCCACTCAAAAAGTTAGAGCTCAGGTAAAGAATTGTGAGCTTTGACAACTTACCCAAAGAGGTTGGGATGGTGCCACTCAAAGAGTTAGCCATCAAGTCAAGATCTATGAGCTTTGACAACTTACCCAAAGATGTTGGGATGGTCCCGCTCAAAGAGTTAACACTCAAGTGAAGATATGTGAGCTTTGATAAATTACCCAAAGATGTTGGTATGGTGTCAGTCAAAATGTTAGAACCCAAGTAAAGAGTTGTGAGCTTTGATAGCTTACCCAAAGATGTTGGGATATCACCACTCAATGAATTAGAACTCAAGAAAAGATATGTGAGCTTTGACAACTTACTAAAAGATGTTGGGATGGTGCCACTCAAAGAGTTAGAACTCAGGTCAAGATGTGTGAGCTTTGACAACTTACCCAAAGATGTTGGAATCGTGTCACTCAAAGAGTTAGAACTCAAGTCAAGATATGTGATCTTTGACAATCTACCCAAAAATGTTGGAATAGAGCCATTTAGAATATTATTATACAAATCAAGATATATTAAACTAGACATGTTACCCATCTCTCTTGGAATGTGGTGAATAAAGTTAGAGTAGTACAAGCTTAAATACCTCAATTTTCTAAGCTTGTGAAAGTGTGAAGGGATGGCAAGAGGAGGGAAGAAGGCACTCTCACTCAAGTCCAAGTGCTCAAGATGTTGTAGTTGGAATAGTCCCCCACAAAGATCCCTCCACAAAATGAATGGACAATCATTAGGATCTAAGGATGCATTGATGGATTGAGGACTGAGTTCTAAGGAAATGACATGGGCAGTGATTGTGTGGAAGGTGACTCCTTCCCATGCACAACAGTTAAATCCCTTTGACGACTGCAGCGTGTTATGAGAAGAAGTTAAGTTGAGGCCCTCTTTCAAATCTAATAGGGAATTCCTCTCATCTACATGACATGCAGAGGAGTAGGGAATCCAAGGCATCATCATCATCATCATCATCATCATTATCATCATCATTATCACCATCTTCATTGAAAATTGCACAACGCTTCTATGCTCTTCCTTCAAAAATTTTCTCTGTGAGAAAATAATGGTAAGTAAAGTTGATTTATAATTGTCTCTCCACTGGGGAGAAATCTCCTCCATTGAAATTTTCTAGGATTGTAAAGGTACATTTGTTGTGGTGTTCACTAAATTCATGCTTATTTTCACCCTTGTTACGCCATAGGCGTTTCCCTCTTGGAAAGCCCTGGCCTATTTTTTACCATCTATGGTTGGGAGTGTACGAGAGGCCAATGACTACCATTGAAATCATCTGGCTCATTTGTCCCTTTCTGCCAGCTATCCGCCCCCAACTGTCCAATTAACTACTTAAATTTTGAAGTGGTTCATTCAGACCAATAAGTCTGAGCAAATTTGTCTACTCTCTCAAAATCGATGTCAGAAGTGACAAATGACTTGACATGTCAGTTTCAACCCATATAAACAATTGCATGTATCTATGATTCCCACAGGCAGATGAGCTCTTACAATTAGAAATGAAAAACTTGTGGAGAGAAATGTAAGATGAGGTTGAGGATGTAGGAATTTTGGCCCACTGATAGGAATTTTGGCTCACTGTCACTTCCCTGCATAATGATAAAGGCATGCAAACCAATTTTTGAAAATCAGAAAGTAGACATACAGCAATGTATGAGACAAAGCCTACAGAGAAGTCATCTCTCACTGCACTCACCTACATCAATGTGTCTCAACTACCTCACCGGCCTAGCCCTCCAACTCCTGCACAGATTGGTTTTTGAAACCCCCACACTCACCAAAATCATTCTTGTAGCATCTGCGCATAGTGTAATCAATAAAAGACCTTGCTTTCTCCTTCTCCCCCTCCTCATCCAAAAATAAAAGATCCCTCTGCTTAAAATCAAAGTTTGGTACAAAAAACCCATTGGAGGGAATCGAATCCAAAGCCTCAGGAGACAATGACCTACTGGGATTTTTTATCCTCATCTTGTGGGCTGGATTGACACTCATTTCTTTCAATTTCTCTAGAGTTTTGATGGCACAGAATTAAAAATAAAGATCAATTTCAAAAAAATATTTTAATCAATTGGAGGAAATGCCATTGCTCAGCCTCTCTCTCAATGAAGTAAGGCATTCGAGAGGAGAGAAATAAGAAAGGGGTTTAGTCAACAATTTAGGGAATGGACTATTACTCTTCTATGGTAACCTTTATTCGTAGTCTTAGCATAGAAATCCCATTTCTAGATGTAGTACCCTCTAAATTTGCTAGAGCAGAGAGCCGACTCATGGTTGTGCTGGTAATACAATAAATAATCAGATTTGGGCGATTCCAAATAGAATAAAATTAATATCAAAATAAAAGTGTGGGTGGAGAGGTGGTACATGAATAGTACAGAGCAAATGGAATGTCCACCAGTAGAGAACTCCAAAATTAAAAATCTACCTCCTATGGTTACAGCCTCCACAATCTCTCTTCCTCTGTCGAAGCTAATAGATCAAAAAACACAACACCAGAAGTCTAACACCTCTACAAGTTCCATCAGAAATATACATGAATCCATTCCTAAAACGGGCCCAAATGCCCTTATTTAAATTTTTTTAATGATAGCCAAGGCTCAGATTTAAAAGGGGGATTTTGTATGAACACTGTTGGGATGTGCATTGAGCTCTCCTATCATTGCCCACCTATCATTGTCCACCTTAGAGCTCCATGCATGCAAAAGAGTCTAACTACCAAGTGTGACATACAGGCTGCAGAAGAGTCTAACTGATAAGAGTGCATTTTTCCAGGTTAAGTATAGAAATTACATTTGCAGCGAAGAAGATCCGATATTGTCCTCTATCTTGAATAGCTATCAGTGACATTTACCTCCTTTAGAGTAATGGGTTGCAGCGTAAAATTATTAGAATAGAATTGGACAGCTAGGGCTTGTGTATTGTTAGTCATCATGGATTAGGTGGTCTATCAAACAAGAAGTTATACTAGGTTTATTTAATAGTTTTTTCACGGAATTAAGAAATAACTTCTTTTATTATTTTTATGGACTTATGTGTTTCATTCTATAAAATCAAAGCTTCAACTCAAAAAAAAAATTGAAGTTCAAATAGAAACTATTTTTTTTTAGTTTTTATTTGACTTATAATTGCACAAAGTTAGGAATGACATGTTTATGGGTTGAACTCAATTTTTGGTTCAAATACCACACGTATTTCTTGGATTGAAATTGAATTAATTAGAAGACTTTTTTATCTTAAGGATGAAATTGATCCTTAGAAATGGGGAAGGTGATTGTCAATTCTGTTATCTTACAAATATCCTTTCTAGTATTAGTAGTATTTTTTTTGTATATAGTTGTTCAATCCAAGATACTAGTGACTAAAATGTATCGATGGATTTCAAGCCTAATAGGAAATATGTTTCATCCTTTATTGTATTTAGGTTATAACATCTACATTGTAACGAAGATATATAGATGACATTAATGTGCCATTTGTAATTTTAATCTAATGTTATATTAATCCATGAGATTTAACAACATAAAGATTTAACTAGGAGAAGTAGTGTATGAACAATATTAATTGGCGTATGAAGTAGTGTCTCTCAATATGTGGCTCAATAAGGTGACTATTGCTAATTTAGGAACATATGATATCAACTAATGACATGAAGAAAATATGAAAGAGAAGTTGTAACCATTCTTACCTAGAAAATTTGATGCATATAGTTATAAACCATATAGTGCAAAGACCATCAATACCGAGGTATTAAACTTTTGGTACCTAGAGAGCTCGAGTAGCCCTTACACAAGAATTGAATTTGCTTGAGAAATGTATGGACATCCACAAAGACATTCTCCATAGAGATAGAAGGAAAAACCCTCAACTGGATTATAGATTGCAACCACTAGAGGATTAATTATCCCAAACATTATCTATTAAGTGTATGGAGATGCGACATCATTTTTTCGGGAAACGGTTCAACTTCCTTTGAAAAAAGTTCAAGAGTTATTGTGTGGTTAGATAACTAGAGAGCTTATGAAGTATGATGTGGAAGGTGTTTTGATGTAAGAACATTCTCAAAATTAAGAAATATTTATATTAATATAACAAAGTTTTGTATTTTGTTTTACATTTCTCTTCAAGCATGGACGACCATTGAAGTCAAATGAGTTTTTAGTTCTTTTCCATTTACACACTAGGTATATAACAGTTGTTCACCTGGTGGCTTCCACTCACAATTGCACGTAAAAAATTCAAATGTATTAAAAACATGTACAGTGATAACAAAACATAATAAAAAAAATCTATTGTGGGGTGAGACACCTAAGTTTAATATATAGGCTCAAGAATATTAAATATTTTATGTTCTACTTTATAACTTTTTACTAATTATAAAGTTTTATTTTTCCTAAAATACGATATGATGTTCATGCAACTTACTCGTAAACTTATATATTATATGTAAATTTATTTTTAATATAATATTACGATACCATATAGTGCAAATACCATCAATACCGAGGTATTGAAGTTTTGGTGCCTAGAGCACTTGAGTAGCCCTTTCACAAGAATTGAATTTGCTCGAGAAATGTATGGACATCCATAAAGACATTCTCCATTGGGATAGAAGGAAAAACCCTCGACTGGAGTATAGATTGCGAAAGCTAGAGGATTAATTATCCCAAACATGATCTATTAAGTGTATGGATAGAGGATTATAGATTGCAACAACTAGAGGATTAATTATCCCAAACTGTATTTTTTGTGTTATAAAAAAATGAATTTAGGATCAAACCCACTCTGTGCAATAACTTCAGTTTATGATAGGAAACTAATTTGTTTTCATTTTAAATTTTATTATGTGTTTCTATTTTAAGCTATCATCAATGAGTTTACATTATAAATAGTTATATTATTAATCTATAAATTACATTAATATTTTATATAAAATTATATGAAATGTAAAATAATTATTAATATTTTTATATTTATAATATTATATGTAGAAAAGTGTGTTTTATAAATTATAAGCAACTAGACATTTACAAATGTAAT
>MU228150.1:3141875-3158742 GCA_018584345.1 Thuja plicata | reverse complement strand
TATATATATAAGACAATTTATTAATATGTATTCCTATAAATATAAATATACTTTCTATTGTTTACATATAAAAATATAAGTACTTTTATACATTTTTATAATCTATATATTTCTAAAACTATAAAAATGTAAAAACAAAGAACTATCAACTTATAATTATAAATAAATTATCAAACAATTAAGAATAGAGTAATACCTACAATTAGACTTATAAATATATACACAACACTAATAATTTTCTATTTTAGTAGGTAAGCTCACACTTCTATATCAAATAATAAAATTATTTAGATTTGACATATAACAATAGATGAATATGAAGTTCTAGGATGAGGAAAAATAGATAAAGAGGAAGAGGGACACAGAGAATGATAGAGAGATGACAAGATAGAGATACATCTAGAGGGAGAGATGGGAGAAGAAATATAGAGATGTAAAGATTAAAAGGTATAGGAAGGGGTGATGGAGAGAGATGGTTGGATAGAGATATAGATGAATATATAGAGAGTTAGAGATAGATAGAGAGTTAGAGATAGATCAAGAGGTAAAGATAGAAAGAGATCTAGGGAGATATAGAGGGAGACATAGAGAAGGAGAGATAGAGAGGAAGAGTTATAAATATATATAGATGGTGAGATTTATTGATACAAAGATAAGTAGATCTAGAGAGGATGAAAATGAGTGACAAACAAAGAGACAGATACTTAAATGACCTTTCCATAACTCTACGACATTCTCATTGCACGTTAAGGTGTGATTGCTAGTTTAAAGTATGTCACTTAAAGTGGAGTTCCATTCAAGTTCAAATATGGTGTTTATCGAAGTTGTGCAAAAGTCCGCACTTGTTCAAAGCCTTTTTGACAAATACAAAGTTTGTTCACGGGGATTGCATTGAATTTATGGCATTTTATTAAATTTGTTCAAAGTCAGATGGATCAACACAAGGAATACCGTGTGTTTTACGACTTTGCATTGAATACCAAGTCCTTTCTTTTTCACTCGTTTACATTGTAATTGTAATGCTTTGCCATTTTTCCCTCCAATTAAATTACAATGCGTTCATATTCAAAGCATATTTTCCTATCATATAATCCAATCAAATTATTACAAATTAACATAAGATCGAGTTATTTTAATAAAATTCCAAATTATGCAAATTATTTTCTTTAAGAAATATTTTGGAAAAAATTAAATGTATTTGTGTTATTATATTTTGTGAAATTATATTTTTTTAATGAAAGGAAATCTATTAAATATGATTTAGAATTAATAAATATTTATAAGTGTGAAGAGGGTTTATAAGATAAATAATAGCATCTTCTATTTATTTATCTTGGATACTGTAGATTTTCCGGTGAACATTACAAGAAAATTGTAATTATTCTTAAATTAAAATTTTATATATATAGTAAATGTACACTTTTTTTATGCAAATTTTTTATTAAATTTAATTAAAATTATCTAAATATTATAAACTTAAAAAATCTAAAACACATAATTTAAAATTTGAAACAGATATTTCAAAATATTGAGTTTTTAATATATTAAATTTTTAAAAATCGAGACTTGATTATTTTAGGCTTAAATTTCTATTAGGAATAATTAAATTGAGTATTAATTGAAGAAGTTTGGCATTATCTTCTTATCCATATTATGTAATAAATACCATAAATTTAACAAAGGAAAGTAACTCAATTTCACTTTAAAACATTCAAATTGGAGTTTGACCATAAGCAATGATGTGTATATTGTGCTTCCATTTGGTCATAGTATCTATTTATTTTTTGGCACTAAATGATTTATCAAAAATTGATTTCTCATGTATATGATAAAATGATGAGGATGGTAGGCTTAATTTGATTGTGTCCATAAAAATTCTTCCAAAAAATAATTCAAATGAAGCATCAATTCTCAAAAAGAAACTAACTCCTTCGAAGAAAAATCATATAGAACAACATTAATTTTACATGGATATTTCAAAAAAAATATTATCAATGATCAAAGCATGAACCTAAACATATCTCAATAAGCTAGCAAAGTTGGACCTACCTCATCGTGTGATGCAACATGAAATTAGATGAAACTCCAAATTCCATCCATACAATATAGACAACAAAGAAAGTTTATCACAATCTGAAATTATTATAGAGAGATTTTGTATATATATATTATTATATATTAAATTTTGTGCATAAATTATTATGAAGGCCATAGTGCTCAAAAGTAGCAAGTGCAACTACTAGATCTTATAAAAATTCACTGTCAATTATGTTTTGATGGATGCACATATCCTCTTTCAAACCCTAGTTTCATAATAGGCAATGAAGATATTGTGAAAGGTTGAGGAGTCTAGATTGACATTAAAATTAGTTTTCATTTTCTTTATTGTTTATATAAGGCCTTTTTAGCAACACCATTTTGAACATATTCCACAATCATGCATTCCATATGACTAGATTTTTAGGTGGGATTGTATGAAATAGTTTGTATGTCATATCCATTCTTCTACATTTTTCTCATAGGTCTACTTGGACACTTGTAATGTAGCAAATTTTAAAAATTACAGCTCATCTATTATGTTTTGATGGATTTGTACGAGTCTAAGTGCACACCTCCAATTTCATTTACTTGAATGTTCCTAATCCTTTTCACCAAATCTATTTGAGTGTATCCTATGATCATTGCATTCTACAAGAATTTTATTTATAACTCTTTAAAGTTTATTAAATTCTCATATCTGAAAAGTGTAGATTCGATGAAAAGAACTTAGAGTACATTCCATATTGCTTATATGGCATTTATAGAGATTACAGTGTATGTAACCACTTTTAACTATATTTTTTGCAATGAAATTTACATAGCTTTCACCCTTCCTATATGTTTTAGCCATTTTATCAAAAGAGTTCCCAATGCCATTATCTACTACCTATACAAAAACCACACTACAATTATTTAATATTTTAGTTAAATAAGGTAGATTTTTTAAATATAAGATTTTGGGATGAGCTTTGAAATTATACTATTGGTTGATATCATATTTCGACTAATATTTAATTGTAAATATTTTTCAATTCGTTTAGATATGAATTTAAGTGTGGTTATAGTGCTTGTTTGTTGGATTTGATCTCTTTTTTAAAACATATATAATTGAGGATGTTGGCAAACTTATACCACACAATGGCACAATGACACTAAATTATATATGATTTATATTGGTATCAATTTTTAATCTTTAAAACTATTATGGTACACAAAGTTGTGAGAAGTTAAATATTTCTTGCATAACAAAAATTAAACATCTTGGCAAAGATATATGTATATCATGAGAACCAACTTGCAATTTACAATATCATCTCACTATTTATTGAGCCAAAAACAAAACCAATCATAACAAGACAAGGAAATTTCCTACAATATTTATTATTGAATACAAAAAAATCTTATTGTTGAAAAAAAATCCATATTACAAACTTGACAAAGAACAAAAAATGGAGCACTCTATGTATCAAATTTGAATTTTAAAATCGACCTCATATGAATTGAATGTAAACCAACACTGCAAAGATTCAAATAAATGTGTATAATGCAATTTAAGGTAATTGAATTGAAAACATAAACAAGAAGCATCTCATGGCTCTGTATCTGGAAAAGCTAATAATATGCTCTCAGCTTAGCATCCATTAGTGACAATCCTAGAATGAGAAATGAAGCTCTAAATGCTGCAATTATGCCCTATTTTAGCTCAATTATACTAAAATGCTTCAATTAGATCACTATTATGCAAATTAAATAATTAAAATCTATGATTGTGAATTGAATTGCCTAGCATACAAAATTATTTATTGATCTGGTTTCTTTGCTCCTACAAAAAATCTATTTGCACATGAAATTATTCTATTTGCACTCTAATGGAGCAATCCTTATCCTTTCCAAGGTCATATGCATTAGTCATTACAAAGAGATTTGTGAACAATTGAATCAATTTTTCCTTTGATGCATTTTGTTTAGTTTGGTCATCTCAAACAAAATTTATATAATATTTTAGTTTCATCAACATGGTCCCTAAAACTCTTCAAGTCCTTCTACAATTTGATATATTTATTGGCACACCAATCAAAGATCTTGCCAATCCTTTTATCATTGAACCTCTTGAGAGCTTCCTCCTTTGCTTTCTTCTCCACCGAAGTTGAATGATCCTTAAATGAATCTATTAATAATTTTAATCATTCTTTTGGAACTAATGATGTATCAATATCTACTTTCTATAGACCCTCATGAATTTTCTTTACTGCATTAGCAATAATACTAGTGTTTTTTATCGTGCTCCTACAAATACTTCTTCTTAGTTGATCTATTTAGTATGTCACTTAATTGAAATTTGTGAAATAGGGAAATGCATGGGAAATCAATTTATCCCTCGTGTGTTGGTAGTTACAATAATTGTGGGCTTACTTCAAGCTCAAACTGCATCTGAAGTCTTAATATAATCAAAATATCCCTTACTGACAAATGTACCACTGGAAGAAGCCTCTCTCTTCTTATTTTTCTTTGTAGTCACATTCTAAACATTTTTTACAGTGTCCTCCTTGGGATTATTTTCTCCTTTCCCCTCTCCGCCACCAAAATTTTCTATGTTGTCATTTTCCTTTTCTCCTTTTCCTTCAATCTCTTTGTTCTCCTCTGTATCAATGTTCTTTCTAGTATCAATTTTTCTTGAATTTTTCTCTACATTTCTAGTGTTCTTTGGAGTATTTGACTCTACACCCTATTTAGTAATATATGAAGAAGGGAAGATGTTTCAAACAAAGAATGGCGGAGCATAGGAGGAGACTAGGGTTTTGTGGTCAGGGCAGCGGCAACAGACAGCGATGGTAGAATGGTGATGGCCCTCGTACTGGTCATGGGAGACCTTGGCAACCCCCACGCCTTTGGAACGGTTTACCAGACACTAGTCTCAGGCTGGTTCAGGGCCATAGACCGTCGAGTGGCTTAAGAAAATACATGACAGCCTTCCCCCACAAGTGAGAGGTAGGTGCTGATTAGAGATGGGTCAGGAGACAAAATGAGAGGCCGTTAACTCCTGAAGATATCACAAAAGAAATCCCAGCCATAGTAGATAATAAGGCGATTTATATTCACATCGATATAGAGGAATGGAAGACTTTAGTTAAGACGCTCAAGGAGAGAGATTTCTTTATGAAATGGGGCGGCGGCTGGCCACCATTGCCCAAGCTGAGATCTTGGGTAAATGACATCTGGGGTAAGGAGGTTACCATTAAAACCCTGACCAACGGTTTCTTCCTGCTAATAATGGGGTCCAAACATGACAAGACTCAGGTCATGTACAATGGGCCTTTTCTGATGGAGGGAGTGGGTTTTTATATCAAAGATTGGATACCCAACTTCAATCCCAAATAGGCAACAGTGGAAGAAGTCCCCATATGGATCTGGCTTTACAATCTTCCCCATGAATACTGGACCCTGGGGATTTTTAAACTGATAGGGGACAAACTGGTTAAGTTTTTGAAAGCTGATGAAGCAATTGAGAAAAAATATTTCAGTCAATATGTGAGAATTTGCATTATGTGGAAACTGCACCCACTATTGCCACATGCAATAGAGATTCAAATGATGGAAGGCTATTGGTGGCAGGAGATTGAGGTAGAGGAAGCAATATTTTGATGCAGTAGTTGCAAGGAGTGGGGCCACACAGTGGAGACATTCTTAGTTAAACATAATGGCAAAAAAAAGATAGAGGAAACTAGTAAACCCTCTAATGATTTTTAACCAGTACCTTCCAAAGCCTAGGCAGGGGAGGCAGGTTTGCATGAAACATGGTCAGAAGAGAAAGGCAAGGAGGTGGATCTCCGAGGTAGGGAGGTTGTTGGTGAAGGGAGCCTGCAATACTACCCAGTCACAGTTGAGGCTTCTGAAGGACTCTCATCACAGGCATCACTCCAGGGTGTTAACTTGGAGCCAGGGTTTTTAGCTGATGAAATAACTTCTCCAAAGATTGTGGAAGATAGGATAAACCAGGGAATGGGTAGAGATGTTTTTCTGCAGATGGATATCTTGGAGAACCCCTTGCTGGCTGAACCTGATGACCCAGCATTGGTCAAGTGCAATGAGGAACAATCGCAGGACATGCAACCCAAAAATTCTCTCATAAGGATGTTGATTCCTTTCGTGGGAAACCTCCTAGAAATTGGTGTGTTGCTAGAGGATGGAGAAATTTCTTTTAGAGATGAACTCAGTCTCTCAAAGAAGCAGACTATTTCTCAATCCTAGGCCAAGAAATGCACTGCAAAAGGAAGCTCGCTTAAGAGAGGCAGAAAAAGCATACAACAGCTACTGGAAGATGCAGGCAACATGAAGGGTCAAACCTGTCTGAGATCTAGGAGGGAGACAGCCCCTCCTAGGCTACAATGAAGTTCCTTATGTGGAATTTTAGGGGCTATGATGCCCCTGACAAAAGACACCTGATCAAGAGAGCTCTGGATCAGGAGAAAGTAGATATTGTGTGTATTCAGGAAACTAAAATGGAGGCTGCAAAAGTGTTAGGGGTTAGACAAAGGTGGTCTAGTTTTTTTGTTGAGGCTGTTGGTGTGTCTGGTGGTCTGGGAATTCTATGGAACCCAAGACTCCTTAAAGGGGAGCCCCTAGTATAGAAGAGATTGTGCTTGGCCCTTCATTTTTCTTCTTTCATAGTTAAATGCTCTTGGGTCCTGATCAATGTTTATGGACCCACCAAATCGGAGGAGAAGAAGGCAGTTTGGGAGGAGATTGGATTTTTCCTTTCTTCATTGGGGAATGAGTTTTGCATGATAGTAGGAGATTTTAATTCCATCCTCAGCTCAAATGACAAAAGAGGGGGAACAGGATTGTAGGCCCAATCCAGATAGACTTTCAACATTTTGTACAACATAATCAACTTTGGGAGGTCCCTACCAAGGGGGGTCACTTCACATGGACAAACAGGAGGAAAGGGTTTTCACATATTGTAGAGAAACTTGATAGAATTTTTTTGATAGGAGATTGGTGGGCACTTCCCATTGTTTTTGAAGCTAATGTCATGGCATTATCAGGATCCGACCACTACCCAGTGTAATTGGTGGTACAGCAGGACGGGATCCTGATTAGATGTCCTTTTAAATTTGAGAAGATGTGGTTTAGGGCGGAAGGTTTTCAGGAGCTGGTGGCTGAGTGGTGGCTAAAAGGGCCTTTGGTTGAAGGAAATGATGCCTTCTATTTTTTCTCAAAGTTGAGACACCTCAAGCAAAAAATGAAAGAGTGGAATCACCTCCACTTTGGCAGCATTTTCAAGGCTCGGGCGGAGGTGGAGGTGGACTTGTCGACTCTTAATAGTAAGGTTTTGGAGGAAGGCATGGATAATGTGGATTTTCAAATGGAACAAATCTTGATGGGAAAATACTCAAAAATCCTGAAAAGAGAAGAGATTCACTACAAGCAAAAATCAAGAGAGAATTGGCTACGTGCAGGGGACAGGAACACAAAAAATTTTCATAGCTCTTTGAAAGTATGATGGAATGTAAATCGCATCCTTTCAATCAAAGACAGCCATGGTACCCTTCTGGAAGACATTGATAGCATCAATAGGGAGGTTGTCACCTTTTTCTCTTCACTTTGGCAAGAGGAACAAGAAGATAGGAAGGCTACCCAAGATAAGGTCATGAGCGTCATCCCCAAAATTGTGATGGAGGAGGACAATAGGATGCTCATGAACAAAATCACGATGGTTGAACTCAAAGTTTCTATTTTTGGGATGGGGAGTGACAAGGCCCCTGGACCGAATGGTTTTCAATCCTTTTTCTACCAAAAATTTTGGGATCTGCTCAAAGAAGAATTATTGAACGTGGTGGAAGAATCAAGAAGAGAGGGCTTCATCCTAAAAGACTTCAATAACACCCTAATCTCTCTCATTCTAAAAAAAGGGCAACCACTGAGGTATGACGATTTTAGACCCATCTCCCTTTGTCACATCGTATATAAAATTATTACAAAGGTTGTTGCAAATAGATTAAAATCTCTCTTAGATAACATTGTCTCTCTAGAGAAAATTAAGTGGTTTTACCCCAAATCGTAGTATTGTGGATGGTATTATTGTGGCACATGAGGCTATTCACACTGCCTGTAAGGGAAAGGGTAGGTGTATGATGCTCAAACTGGACATCCGTAAATCTTATGATAGAGTGGATAGGGAGTTCTTACTTGGGGTTATGAAGAGTTTTAGTTTTGGGGAAAGCTGGCTAAAATGGATTAGGGGTATGATCTCAGATTTCAGAACCTCCATTCTTATTAATGGCAGCCCATAGGGTTTCTTTAGCAAAAGTAGGGGTATCAAGCAAGGGGACCCGATATCCCCTTTTTTATTCATCATTTTGGCAGAGGTTTTGGGGTGATTAATCACCAAGTGTAGAGTGAGCGGGGCGTGGAAGGGCATACAGATTGCGAATGGGATACCCTCTACCTCCCATTCCTAATTTGCGGATTACACATGTTTTTTTACTATGGCTTCTATGGCTGACACCAAGGTCATGCAACAGGTACTGGATGACTATAGTGTGGCATCGGGACATTCGGTTAATTGGGACAAGTCAGAAATATTTTTTTCAACACTGAGCCAGGTCTTCAAAGAGCAATCGCTGGATTGTTTGGAGTGAGGATCGGTAAAATTCCTGGGAAATTCCTTGGAACCCCTCTATTTGGGGGTGCTAGGAAGGAAAAATCTAGAATAAGTTAGTGGATGAATGTAGAAATAGCATGGACACTTGGAAAGGTTAGTGGTTGTCTCTAGCGGGTAGGATTACCATGCTCCAGGCTGTTATCTCAGAAAAACCAGTATACTCGATGGCTTATTTCAAAATTCCCAAAAAGGAGATTCAGGCAATCCAAAGATGTATGCAGAAGTTCCTGTGGAATGGCACATAGGAAGGTGACAAGATCCCCTTGTTGGCCTGGTCCAAAGTCTACAGGCTGAAAGGTAGTGGTGGAGTAGGGGTAAGGGACTGGATGCTTTTCAACATGGCCCTGGGTGCTAATCTTGTTTGGTAGATGTTCAGTGCAGGCAATCAGAGATGGGTTAAAATTTTAAGAGCCAAATATTTGGATTCTCAAGAATCGGAAAGGATTCTAACTATTGTGGATCCGCCTAGAGGTTCAACCATCTAGAACTTCCTTCTCAGTTGCATAGATCTGATTAGGGATCATTTAACTTGGAAGATCGGGAATGGAGAAAAGGCAATTTTTTGGTATGACTCATGGGATAGGGGGCAGAGACTGGCATCCTCAGGTGTCCCTCACAGAGTTATAAATCAGATGCAACGATTGTGGGGCTCCAGAGTCAAGGATTACATTGACAATCAACCTTCTGACCTGGGGTGTATGCAAAAATGGAAAGACCCCTCGGCATTGGCAATCAACAATGAATACAAGGTATGGATGAGGCAACTCTTAGCTAAGTGAGAATTGATTGCATCCCTGATGAAGGACTAGCTCATCTGGTGTGGCTCCAAAAGTGGTAAATACTCAGTCAAGCTTGGATACCAGTTACTGGAAGGGAATCATAATAAAGTTGCCTAGGAGCAGAACCTCTGCTAGAATAAGGAATGCTTACCCAAAGTTGGTGCCTTCACTTGGCTGGCTGGTAATGGAAAAATCCTAACAGGGGAAAGACTCAAATGCATTGGTTTTTAGGGACCTTTTAGATGTCCCCTATGCAAGAATGTAGAAGAAATGGTTGATCACCTTCTACTCCACTGCAGTTACTCTCAGGACGTTTGGATCATGGTCAAAACCAAACTGGAGTGGGAGAGCCCTTTAACTGAAACATTGGAAGGGTGGCTGAAAGCATGGCCGGAAATGGACGAAGGGTCATTCTTTGGATCTTCCTAGAAGATAATCCCATCAATTACATTGTGGGAGTTGTGGAAGGAAAGAAATAGGAGAACCTTCCAAGGAAAGGAGGAAATTCTTTACACTTTTGGTCTGCGACTTGATATAGCTATCTCTAAAGTATTATCATCGGCCGCATCCTCATCAAGCAAGCACAACCCATCTTTCATGTTTTTTGACGCTCACCTGCAAGCCAAGTTACCTGCCATCATCTTTCGGCCCATTCATGGGTTTCAAAGGGTTAATCCTTCTCTTTGTAAGGTGAAATGTGGATGGAAACCTCCAGACGAAGGATGGATTAAAATTAACTTTGACGGAGTAGCCAGGGGCAATCCTGGCATCTTTGGGTGTGGCTATATAGCACAAGATCATGAGGGCAACACAATGGCTATCACTGCAAGGAGGCTTCATGATGGGACTAACAATGAGGCAGAATGTGAAGCCGTGAAAGAAGCTACCTTACTAGGAGTGAAGATGGGATTCCAGAAGGTGCACTTGGAAGGTGATTCTGAAATCATCATTAATGGGATTAAGAAAGGCAGTATGGATTCATGGCATCTGGACAAACATATTAAACAAATACGGTGTTTTATGCTAAAATTCAAAGATTTCAAGATTTCCCATGCATACCGGGAGGCAAATGTGGTGGCCGATTATTTGGCCAACTTGGGTGCAAATCACCCCCATGGGAAAGAGGATGAAATATTTGAAGATTTTAGTCTTCTCAAGTTGGATTAACTTGATACCAATCTTCTCTCACACACCGAAAGAGGCATGCTTGTATTAATTCCCATGTTTTATAGCACTCATTAAGACAGCATGAAGGAATTCATTTTGTGGCGTGTCTCCAGAACTTTCTTGGGAAACATTTAATCTTGGAAAGGCCTCAACACAAATCACATTGTGCAGGGTTTTCAATAGAGAAAAAATCATGGAAGTCAACTTTGCATTAGAATCAAGCAACCCGTCACAGGCTTACAAAGGGAACGTCATAGTTCGGCGACTGAGAAACGTCTTCTTGTTTGATGGCTAGGCCTTCATGAGCTCAGTCATGGATTTCTTTGGCTCGGAATACCTGGATGACTACTGGCGTAGGCGGTTGAACCTAGACATCACCTCACTTTTTGTTTCTCTAGCCCTTTCAGTGGGGGACTCAAAGGAAGAGGTCTGAACAGTAGTGGAAGCCTACATTGATCCGTAGTGGCTAGAGGGTTTTGAAGAAATTTTGAACAGAGCCGAGCTAGGTGTTGGGTTGCACATGGGAAAAGACCCATGGGGGAAAATTGGAGGAGGAGCGATGCCTCTGCAACCTCTACTTGTGTGGTCATCTGCAACCCCAAGGGAAGTCCACATTCTGAAGGCAATAAAGGCATGGTAGAATATCATCAAAATTCTATATGAGCATTCGGAGAAGTAGGAGGATGCAAAGAAGGTGCACACAAAGATGACTCCCATCAAAAGTGTGAGACCACTCGGTGAGCCACTGAGGCATCAATTGTGCAGGGGTGGAGGCATGGCGATAGGGGCCAATGCAAGTGCAGACATATGGGTAGACACATCACTCCTTGGGGAGAAGGAAAAATGGGCTGCTGGTCATCCCCATTGCTTAGTTACAGATGACAAATCCATCCCAAATCTCACCAAGGCAGAATCTGACACCTGGTTTAAAAAGTAAGATGGTGCAGTGGTCACGTGGCGGGATTTTTTCATGGTTTTTTGTAACTCGATGTTTGTTGTAAAGGGGGGTGATGTTTGTTGTAAAGGGGGGTGATGTTTGTATACATCCTTTTGAGTATAATGTTTTATTACTCCCCCAATTTTGCTTGTTTTCTTCCATGGGATGTTTATATCCCTTATTCTCCTAGCACAATGGTGAAAGTCTAGATGTAGGGTAGGAAAGTGTGTGGGTTCGTAATACGGCAGCCATCCAGAAAAATGGCCTTATGATGTATTTTCTTATCTTTAGCAATAAAAATACTAAATGTTACCGATCAATATATATATATATATATATATATGAAGGAGGGACATTCATCTCACTAACTTTCTCTTCATCTACTATACTTTTTTCAAACTTCTCTGGAGGATAAGAATCCTTATCTTTCTTGGCACTAACGTTTTTCTCAACTTTACACTACAACATTTGGGGTCAAGTTTCAACGCCAATTTGCGACGGCACTACCATTTGTGTATGACTTTTGTTTTTTTTTCCAAGTGCCCCTAATGCTATCGTAATAGTGATGGTACTATCAAAATTGTGACACCCATCTGATTATAAATATAAATAAATAAATAAATAAAGGCTCATTTCTAATTTAACGTGATCACATACCATCATGCGCGAAGAGGGCCTAACTGTGGAAGATTGGAATCTTGGTATATGGTAGCCATGACTTGATCAGGTAGGCATTCGAGCTTTGTATTCTCATTAAATGAACTTCATTTTGATGGCACAATGTGAATGTTAATACTGGCATTGTTTTCATTGTTACTACTGGCATTGTTAATACTGGAAATGTCTTGATGAATCATGGGCTGCAAGCTAGGGCATCATGCATTGTTTATGAGCTCACTATTTAATACTGGCATTATTTACATCTTTGCATTTTGAATGCTTGATGACCCATGAGCTTTGAGAGCTAGGGCATCATTGCTATTACCTTCAAGGCATTGTGTGAAGTGTTTGATCTCTCTTTATTTGTTTTGTTGTTGATATCCACTATGTGGTACTCCCCATTTATGATAATTTCATGAGGAAATTTCTTGATGGCTTGCAGGCTACAAGTTAGGGAATCATGCATTGTTTATGAGCTCACTGTTTAATACTGGCATTTTTATATCTTTGCATTTTGAATGCTTGATGACATGCGAGCTTTGAGAGCTAGGGCATCATTTCTATTACCTTTGAGGCATTGTGTGAAGTGTTTGATCTCTCTTTATTTGTTTTTTTGTTGATATTCACTATGTGGTACTCCTCGTTGATGATCATTTCATGAGGAAATGTCTTGATGGCTCGCAGGCTGCAAGCTAGGGCATCATGCATTGTTTATTAGCTCATTGTTTAATACTGGCATTGTTTACATCTTTGCATATGGAACGCTTGATGACCTACGAGCTTTGAGAGCTAGGGAATCATTGCTATTACCTTCAAGGCATTGTGTGAAGTGTTTGATCTCTCTTTATTTGTTTTTTTGTTGATATTCACTATGTGGTACTCTCTGTTTATGATTATTTCATGAGGAAATGTCTTGATGGCTCGCAAGCTGCAAGCTAGGGCATCATGCATTGTTTATCAGCTCATTGTTTAATACTATCATTCGTTTACATCTTTGCATTTGGAATACTTGATGACCCATGAGCTTTGAGAGCTAGGGCATCATTGCTATTACCTTCAAGGAATTTTGTGAAATGTTTGATATCTCTTTATTTTTTTGTTGTTGATATTCACTATGTGGTACTCCCTGTTTATGATAATTTCATGAGGAAAAACATGGTATCTTCTTTCCTTTCTATAGTATTCTTCTGAGTGCACATGTCTTGTAGCATGGTTTTTCTTTTAGAAGTCTATGGCTTGACTATGCACATGCATAATTGTAGATGAGGATCAGTAATAGGCTTCCATTCATTGCTTAGATCTTCTTGATCTAACCCCCATCTCTCTTTTCTTTGCAGGTTCTAGATCATATAGGAGTACACTGGATTCATACCCGGGTCAAAAATTCATCACTTCAGGCAATGTCTGGTACCCTTATTATTTATTCTTATTCTCTTATGTATGCATGTACTCTTGCATATTCTTTTGAAATTTGTCTATACTCACAGCAACCCAAATGATTTTATCTTTTAGTTCCTTTCCTTATATAGTATATACAAGTTATTTGGCATATATATAGTATATATGTATGTAATCTTTAGATGCAAAAAATTATTTTCCTTTACATGTATCTTTTCATGAAATGAACACAAATTAAACGAGATCATCTAATAATGCAAACTAGGGTACTGTAGTCACTCAACTAGTAATTAGGTTACCAATGTACAATGAGGTAAATATTTGTATATATATCAAACCATGAAGATGATGCTTAGGAGACAGTGGAGCTAGAGGAATATGTGAAAGATCTAAATGCTTTAAAAAATAAAACCTCCTAAGGCTTTCAAACACCTAGGAGCCTGTAATAAATTAAAATGGAAGAAGATAGGTACATGTATGATCTTAAGGAATTTTTTATCTAATGCCTATGAAGTTGACTTTCTAGATGGAATTAATATCTCACTTGTATTCAATGTCAATAATTTGTATAAATATTATGAAGGAGAGATTAGTATCTCACTTGTATTCAATGTTAGTGATTTGTATAAATATTCAAATTTGGAATCATTGTTGAAATTCTTCCTCATGTAGTGTATATTTATTCATGTTTAATAGGTTGTAACTCAAATTTTTAAATGTTATTGAACTCAAATAATTGTTTAAAATCTATTTGTGAGTTACTATGCTTCTTGGTGCATGTTTGGACATATCCATAGACACGACAACTCTTGGGTGTGTGTGTATGCATATATGTATGTGTATTTATGTTTATATATGTATATGTATATTTATATAGTGTGTGTGTATGTATACATATACCTATATATTTACATTTATATATACATGCACATACATATATACGCATGTGTGTATGTATATGTGTATATATATGTGTGTGTGTGTGTGTGAATATTTATGTATGTATATGTGTGTGTCTATATATATATACACCCACACATACATACATACATACAGACATGCATACATACATACATACATGCATACATACATACATACATAAATACATACATACATACATACATAGATACATACATAAATATATACACACATACATACATAAATACATACATACACACACACATACATACATACATACATACATACATGAATCTTTCATTTGGTTTGCATATATGGAATTTCATCATATAGAATCATCGTTATTAGTCATTTTAGTTGGGATATTATTAATGGGGACGGACATCATTTTAAAGTAAGATTCATGAAATGGATATCCGTCTTCTAGAGAAAGATTTGATCTACATAATGCCAAATTTGATAGAAATGACAAGAAATTTGCATCTATTGGAAATACTCAGCTCCTTCAACCCATTCCATCACCCATTGTTACTATTACACGAGAATTATCTTCAAGAAATCCAATCGAGGAAAGGCATGGGAAACCCCTTGAAAATAAAATAGATCCTAAACCAACTTGTGGGGATGGTTCACTATTTGATACTAGGGAAAAATATTTGGTCAAGGACATAAGGATGATGACCAAGGATAAGAAAATGATACAAAAAAACAAAGGAAGGTGATAAAGGAAACTATCAAGTTGCTAGAATAACTATGTTATTGTGAACCACTACACATGAAACGTGGTCAATGATTTTGAATGAAAAACTATAAAATTGAATCCTAATAGCAATATCACAATTTAAATTATTGTGGAAAGTATCTTCTACTTATCAATTGGTGAGATTAAAGGGCTTTATCAATCCTTGCACAAACAAACTATACTAAAAGGATATGTTACATATTAGACATCTCCCACCAATCACAGTGATCACATGGGGTGGGAGAGTCAATTCATAAAGGAATACTAAACTCCTAATTCACTGTTACAACAAGAAGCCCAGGTACAGTAAGGATACAGTCAATTCCCTGACCTCTTTAGCAATTAAAATAATGAGATCAATGCATGGAAATGGTTGTTTTATTGATTGAACCGATTACATTATGGTTTTCTCACACATCCACTCTACACCCCCCTTTCCACTCACATGGATCAACAAATAAATAGGCTCAAACTCTTCAAAGAAACCCTATTGCAACCACCTAACTGCCCAAAACTGTTCCATAACAGTCATAAAACTGACTATCAAAACCAAATAGGCTTAATGGTGTTGTCAAGTTGACAACCAATATTGTCAACTCAATAGCATGGTGTCTCATACCCCCATTTAGGATATTTAGAAGATTTTAAAACAACCTTTACAATCCATACTAACCCATAACCCCTAGATGACCATTCTAGGCCATAATTGTACGAATGCAATTTTACATCTTCTTTTTGGCATCTTTTCACTTTGAGTGCAATTACATAATTTAATGGCATTAATGACCATATTCCAATTATAGATACCCTTATAGGTCCTTGACCTTTACATAAGTCCTTGGATCACTCAAGTGACCCCAAGGTTACATAACTATCCCTTATGCCATTCAATGGCTTACATAACATTATTTTCAACTAAAATGAGAACCCCTCATGTTTAGAATGAAACACCCAAATTTCTAAAAGATCTCAAGTCTAAAGTCAATTAAAGATACATATCCATATATGAAAGGCCAATATATTGAATAGACAACATATACATGTAAAAAAACATGTACAACACACCCCCATTAAACCATTTATCACAAAGCACACGCCTTGTCAATACTCGATGTGTATATACTATCATACATGCATGAATACCCACCTCCTTGGTAGATACACAACCAAAGAAATAGCATGCCAAGAGCTGCAATACTAAGATAATTACTACCATGACTCCACTAGTCCATCCTGATCCCATCTTTCTGAAAAAGGAAAGCTACAAAATCACAACAGTGTAGCAATACTAATAGGTAGAGAAAAGGTTCATCAAATGATAAAAGAATTGTCTACAACACAAAGTGCCTGTGAAGGGGGATCCTTATCCTCCACTATCCTTTTTCTCAGTGTGCATGTGATACTGTAAAAGAAAACAAACAAAAAAGAAGGGCTCTGCAGTTGTAACAAATGTGGTAAACACTACAACATATATTGAATACCCTTATTATTTATGTTCATCCTCTTATGTATGCATGTACTCTTGCATATTCTTCTGAAAGTTGGCTATGCTCACGGCCTGT
>MU228150.1:3103265-3118482 GCA_018584345.1 Thuja plicata | reverse complement strand
CCATCCACCATCTGTCCCAAAAATTTGTTTTTATATCTTCATTCAAGCACCAATGAATTGGGATCCTCCTTGTTGTGGGTTTAAGAGTTTCAATTTCCCCTGGCTTTTTAAAGAGTTTGCAAATGTCGGCTTTTGTAATTTCTTTTTTTTTTATGTCCTCATATGATAATTTATTTGCATAATATTGTTTTTATTCTTCTCTTTTGTCATGCCATAAATTTAGTTTCCCACTAACTAAACCTACGTGGGTCAAAATCAATTCTAAAGATTTTGAAAGGGTTGCCCTTCTAGGATTTGTACCAATAGAATCTTTTAACCTCCTAATTAAAGATTCTATTTCAGTTTTCCCCTTTTCTATTTGATTTATCAAGTTTTCATGTGTTCCAAGGGGAGGTTTCTCAATTGGTGAGGGTGTTTGGGGTTCATTTTCATGGTTATTTCAGCATCCATTTGTTCATGAGGAGAAGATGGAGGATTTGGTTCAGGATTTTCTGTGGGGATATCATTCCTTCCTGGCAATTAAAAGAAAATCTATTTTAAAACTCTAATTAAACATAAAATTTAAGACTAGAGACTTTCACAATCAAATTTGAAGAAAAACTAAAAATTAAACCTAAATTTCAAAACAAATAGCATTCATGGTTGTAGAATCACTTACCTCTTCTTTCGGTTTGAACTTGTTGACGTTGTGGAGCCATTTTTTGCTTCACTTTGATGGAGCAAACCTCACAATGAATCGCGTATGCGCTGTTATGAAGAGAAAAATAGCAAGCCGTGACTTTGAAGAAGAAAAATAAGCCACAAAGTGGCTTCCCAAACACTTTATGGAACAAATTAGGGTGCACACCCTATAGGGCGCGTGCCCTATGGTTTAAATTGCCCAAACCATAGGACGGCGCGGGCTATAGGGTGTGCGCCCTATGCGCGGATGGGGGCCAAAAAGGTATTTGGCACCTTTTTGGTCCCCCATCTTGGTGCACATACCCATGTATGTGTACATACATACATACATGTATATGAAAGGTATGAAAATGGAGCCTAGCCTAAGAACACAAACTAGGAGTTATTTTCAAATTCTTTCATCAAAAAATAATCAATTATGCCCAACTTTATTCCCTTAGGAGAGCTAGGCACTCGTGATTAATTATTCTCTTTTTGAATGTTATTGATTGGATATTATTGGAATGATAAATGATGCAAGAACTGTATATAGTGTTAGGAAATTGACCAAAATTAGCATAAACTGAAATGTATGGAATAACAATACAAATTTTGAGACCATATCTAGAAAAATGATGCATAAGAGAAACTATTTATGTGATCATGGCATGAAAGTATTGATCTAGAGAGTGAGGATCACTTGACAAGAGGTGTCTTCGTTAGCTTCAATGTGCAGATTCTAGATTAGGATGCTCTGTAGATGGCTCTCTCATTTTTTTGTAAAAAGGCGTGAGTCACAGGAGTGGATTGACAGTGACCATGAACTTTTGCATGTTCAAAATCTATAACTATGTGTCTTAATTTTCTTTGTGGAAATCTATAACTTTATTTTATCGAACCTGTCATCTGCACATAGAAATGGGGGAAAAGCATTGTGTTGTATATGGGTTATCCTGAGTCAAACCGCCAATAGGTATTATCCTCTACTACATAAATGATGATTAGAAAAGAGAGCTTACCCCTAATAAGGAAGAGAATTAATCTATAATGAAATGCTTAATTGAAAATGATCACACCTTTTGATTGGTGATGCAATTTTATTTAGATAAGTCCTCCAAATGTTGATGTAATAACATGATAAATTGTAAAAAAATCTATTATGAAAACATACTTGAAGACAACTTGTGGTAGTTTGATACTCCTTGTACTCATGTATGATCTTGAATGAAGGGATTAAGTGCTTGAATGAAACTTGTGGGACTATGTAGATGCTCAAATGAACTAGAGGTGCTACCCATGATGAGATGGAGTGTTGCAAAAGTTTGTGTATTTTCTCTCATGACAACCTATGGAACAATATCTTGACAATGGTGTCAACTCATGATGATAGACTTGGAGCAGTATATGGTATAGATGACGTTAACCTATGCCTAGATAACTCATGTTCATGGTTGGATGTTGAAATGATTGTTGATCAGTTGTTCTAGTTTATTTTAGCTTTGATGTGCTAGTGACAATGTCTCTTGCTTGAATATTTTCTCTGCCTTTATTTATTCTTGAAGATATGTTTATGCAAATTGGAATTCGTGTTCACAAATCATGGAAGATGCTATATTCAAAGTTTCATGTCTTGATTCTTTCTACAATTAGAGATGACTAAATACCAAACTATTTCTTTGACAATGGTATGTTTTTCGGGGAGAAATGAGAATGCTCCATATTTCTCCACATTTTAGTCTTTTCTCTTATGGTTTGAGGAATGTGCTCATATTGACTTCCTTCCACATTTTAGATGCTCAGGATTACATCATTATAATTGATATATTTCAAGACTAGTTGACTAATTGTACATGGCGCTAAGTTTAGTTTATTTGTGCCATCTTGTTTGGACCTTATTGCATGTATGGATGGTGCTGGAATTTTGGTAAATTCCATACGATGTTCCTTTGCAGTCCACAAGATGTTTCTGGACTATTCTAGTACTCTATGATAATTGATTTGGACATAGGAGAGGTTAAGTGGTTGTCTGGTTGACTTGGTTTGATTACAACATTGATTTGGAATCTATGCCAACTTGTGTCAATAAGTTTTGGGTCCTATTTATCCCTTTGATTGGTTCTCTTACACTTTCCTTCCATTGTAGAGGTTTTCAGGACCAATCTGTTTGACCATTGTATGTTTCATGTTGATATAGTTCATCATGGCCGACTTGGATAATTTTTGTTTTGGGCTTGTAGAGAATATAAATGAAAGATAAAATTATATGGAACATGAGTAAGTTGTGGAAGTGTGCTCAGGTGTGAAGTGGGCGAGCTAGAATGCTTAATGATCACTAGAAGCAATATTGAACTGAAGGTTTCTACGTTCAAAGGTGCTTAGGTATCCAGGAAGTAGTGAGTTGAAGGTTGTGGATGGCCATTTGTATTGTGGTGGACATATTTCTATTCTTCATGTCATTCTGAGGTTGTAGCCTCCATCTTTGATTGTTATCATAATTATGGAGTACTGAACTTCCTTTGGTGTAGCCATAAAGTCTTCATTTCATAGAGTTGTTGCTTCCTTAGGTTGCAGTCATAAAATACATTGTGCAAATTATTTATATACTCTGAAAATACTCTTACCATGATTTTTTTCTTGCTATATTTTTCATGTAAATTTGATGTTCACTTATAAAATTAAGTGGATTCTTATATTCTTTCATTGTTGTTGATACATTAGTAAAAATTTTGACATAAAAGACAATAAAAAAAAGTTTAAGATTTCTCCTGTGTTCAACACTATGTCCCTCTGAGCTTGGATCTTTATAATCTTCCCTTTGTTAATAGTCCATGATATTCTGTTGAATATTCTGTCCATTCATCGTGAGACTCTAAATCACTCCATATGTATCTGTATTTGGAATACTCTTCCATTTCTACATGTTACTTTATTTTCAAAGCAATTCTATTTGCATATTTGGTGGCATCAACATCCAATCTTGACACACTTTTAAGTAGAGGCCCCCATGAATACATTAACTGAGGTACACACATCAATGTAGCCAGGATTGTGTCATTGGCTACAACCTTATCCTCACTTGCAAGGCCTTTTATCACAAGATCATCAGTAGTGGTTACCTTGGAGAAATTCCTGTTCTTGAAACGCTCCAAGCACTTCTCACTTTTTGGTGTGATTCAATCCCGTCCCTTGTAGTATTTAATTGCACCACAAAACACTCGATCCTTGGGCTTACCAACATTGTAGTTCAATTTTGAAAAACTAGTGAAGGGAATATGATCATGCAAAACCCTACATCCTAGCAATTGGTAAGAAGAGTAAAACCCTACTCCAAACTGCCCAATCATGCTTACATCTGCCCTATCTTGCAAAGCCTCTATCAATCCCTTCATTCTTGATATTGAAATTGTGTCTAAAATTTTCACCAGATCAACCTTGATCATGCCAATTCTGCTATCCACATTGTGACATTTGTTCTTATACGTCATCCCTTCAAATCAATTTTTTTTGATAAGTTCCCGAAGAAATGGCGAAATTTTCCACCAAGTATTTCTTGTGGAAGATCTCAATCGTCATCTTCTTACCCAAATTCTTCTCGATGACCTCCAATATTTTTCTCCATGTTTATAATTCTCGAACAGAATCCTGCAATGTGTTGTGACAATCAACATAGCCCCTCTGCAAATCATCAATGTCTATATTTTTAACCTCCTTTGAATGACTTGAATCTGTAACTTGTCTGTAACTGAGATCCCATAGCCGATAACCAGCAGAATGTGAACGAAAGCTTCACAACTGGCCACCCACAAGTGACTAAGAAATTTCCTTTCCTTTCCATTTTTCCTCCAAAATTTCAAACTGCAACTAAGAAGATGCACTTCGATTGATTAATTGTACTGTTTTGTTGATTTCTTCTCTTCATAATTGTCTTGTTCAAACTTTCTGTGCCATTGATTTCTTGTGGTGAAAATGTCACAATTTTAATACCATTTTCCACAAAACCTGATCATATTATATGGAATAAGAACTCACCGCCATTATCCATTTTCAAACACTTAATTTTATTTTCGGTTTGGCTTTAAACAAGTGCTTTGAAATTTTTAAATTTGTGAAATACTTCAATTTTGAACTTAATATAAACCCAAGCCTTTCTAGTGCACTCATCTAGAAAACTAATAAAATAATTAAATCGATCAGATTTCCACAATCCATTGAATTTAGAGCTGAATTTCTGGTTTTTGATTGTGTGTGTTTTTAAGCATCACACACAATCAAAAACCAGAAATTCAGCTCTAAACTAATAAAATAGTTAGACCCACCAATTGAAGTTACCTCTGTGGGATCAAAGACAACCGAATGTACTATCTCCTTAGATGTAGAAGCTAATCCTTTTCAGCTTGTCATTGTAATATATACGGTGATCACATGTCTCCAAATCTAGTGATTAACTCCAAAATATGATCCTCTTTATGAAAAATTTCAAGGTCTTGTTTGCTAATGCAACTGAGCCTCTTGTGCCAAAGCTCCGAGTCACTATCTGCAATTTCCTTTGCACCTCTCACTTTAGTATGACTCTCTAGCACACAAAAATTATCTGATTTTCTGCCCCTAGCAATTACCAAGGTGTCTTTTGTCAGTTTCCATCTACTTGGTTCAAAAGTGATTCTACATACTTGAGAATCCAATTGTTTAGCTGAAATCATTTTTCTATTGTTTAGCTGAAATCATTTTTCTCTAGAGTTGAGAGATATATCTAACATGCCATAGCAGACAACTATTTCCATTTGTTAGTTCCAATAAATATCCCATTTGCCAATAATATCACAAGATTTATAATTACCTAGATAAATCTTACCAAATTTGTCTCTTTGAAAGTTTCTGAAATACTTCCTACATGAAGTGACATGAAAAGATGCTCCCAAATCCAACACCCAAACATTTGCTATAGATTCTCCTCACTCAAATAAGAACACCCCCATCTTCTTCATATGCTACATTTTCTTTTCGCTGATTTTCAGCCTTCTTAACGACCAATAATTTCATTTAATGTAGCCTTGCTTGTCATAATACTAACAACCACTATCTCTGCCTTTTGATTTTGATCTTCCTTTCTTTTGCGATCTCCCCTTATGACTGGTCATCAAAGTGTTGGTCATCAAAGTGCCTCCTGAGGAAGTTCCTTGATTATTCCTTCTCATATCCTCACTAAGAAGACTCTTGACAATATCATCCAATTTTAAAACACTTCCCCTTTTGCTAGACACAATAGCCATCACAACTCCTTCCCAACTATCGGGTACAAAGAGAACAATATCAAAATGTCCTTGATTTCATTATCCAAGTTTATGCTTACAGAAAATTAATTGGTTGATCAATGTGTTAAATTCACTTAAATGATCTAACACATTACCTCATTCCTTATTCCTTCATCTTCAAATTGTACATTTTGTTCATGAGAAAAACTTTATTGACATCAAAGCCATCTCATACATATCAAACAACGTTTCTCATAATCTTTTTGTCATTTTCTTTGTTGCAATATTGAAAATCACATTACTGGAAAGGGAAAGAATTATGGTTGCCACTGCCTTCTTATCCATTTATCCCACTCCTGAGTGGACATCACAACCAGTTTCTTTGCCTTTCTTTGCCTTTCCTTCTAGTGTTATTGCAAGATATTTTTACATTAGCAAACCTTCTAGTTGTAGCTTCTGCATTGCAAAGTTTTGCCAGAGAAGTTTTCAATTCTTCATTTGTCTACCTCTTGTATCTCTACTCAATTTCTTCACATCTCTTTGACTTTGATATCGAATTAAATTATTAAATAACACTAGAATAGAAAAACAACGTAAAAAATAGTCATAAGATTAACATAACAAAACAAATTGCGCTGTTCACAATTACAAGCTTCATCCATGAGAAAGCATGACAATTTTTTATGTTAGATGTTGGAGTAGATATTGAATCAATTCCTAACATATATAAAAATTATTTTTCTCTCCAAATATGAAGTCACTAGGGGGAGACAAAGAGTAATAGTCCGGTGACAGTTGGACTTCACATATTCAACAACCTTATCTCCTTTGGAAATCAATTGAAGTTTCACTAATGACCCGATGCCTAATGATCCGCTTACTATCATGTGTTGGGTATTGCAGTTGGACTTCACATAATCAACAACCTTATCTTCTTTGGCAATCAATTTAAGCTCCACTAATGACCCGGTGCCTAATGATCCGCTTACTATCGTGTGTTGGGTATTGCCAATTCTCTTTATTTTATTCCAATTGTAACATTGGATATGGGTTCGGATGAAACTTGATGTCCTTCATACTTACTAGTGTTTGGCTAATTTCTTTGCTTAGTGAAAACCCCAAATATGTTAGCCTTTAGATCATCAAACTTTTAACAAACATAACTCTTGGCTTCACAAAAATGAACTTCAATCAATAAACCCTCAACAAGTTAAGAAACAAAATTTAAAGTAAAACCTCTCAAATTAATGTGCTTGTTCGTGTTGTACACATCTTAATTATTTCAATGGTTTTTTGGATTCAATGCATCTAATATTTCATTGCATTTGATATTTTAGACCTGAACTTAAGCTCTTAGGTGTACTACTCGTGTTGTTGATTCTTGTTTCAACTTTTTCATTTGATTATTAGAATGTTGTAGTAGTTTGATTTCCATTATTAAATATTTAATTGAAGTATGCTATAGTGGAATCTCCAAGCCTATTTAAAAATTAAAAATTAACATAAAAATAAAAAGGAGTGTCTATGGTCACAAATAGATTCGTAGAAATAACTACAATTTTACATGCATTATAGTAACAACAACTATGGACATATAGATGATTAAAATGGTGCAAGAATACTTGATTGAAATATGTTTAGTCTTTGAATGAATAATAGGATTCTTGATTGAGGGAGGAAAAACGCTCTGCTAGGGTTTCATGCATACGACGTCCTGTCTATGTCTTTCCTTTGAGCTTTCCATCTGTCATACCGCATTTACTGCGGGATTTTTGCATTAGGGTTAGCTTTTAGTATGGCTCCGGCCAACTTCGGCTCAGCAGTTGATGCTGGTGCGCGAGTTGAAGCTTCAGAAAGCCATGGTGCCTCCTCTAAACAAACGTCCTTGCAAGTTCGTCTTGAAGGTCTTTCATGAGGTAACCCTGATATTGTTCTTAATCTGCAAGAATTTGATTATGCATGTGAATGGTTAGAAAAACATACTTTAATTGGATATTTCGTGGGTTGTACTCCTCCTGAAAGTATCCTCAAAGATTGGGTAAACAAGAGCCGGACCCCTCATGGGGTCCGCCTTGACGGTGTGCAAAACCTTACCAAAGGTTTTTTCCTTTTCCGTTTTGCTAACCCTTCCCAAGCGGAAGTTGTTTTTAGCCGTAGGCCTTGGACTGTTAGGTCATCCTTGCTTGTTTTTCAGAGATGGTCTCGAGACTTCACTGTCTCAGACGACAAGAAACTTAGGGTCCCTATTTGGGTTGAGTTTCCTAGTCTCCCTTTGCCATGCTGGTCGTTTATTGAGTCCATTGCTAAAACCCTTGGTAAGGTCATTGTCATGGAGCATGAAAAAAATTTCAATGCCCATCACCAGAAGTGTGTCTGTGTTGAGGTCGACCTTTCTAGGGACCTCAAGGACACTGTTGAAATCCAAGTTGGTTCTCTCACCATTTCTCAAAAAGTGCTTTATTTGAACCTGCCCAACACCTGTTATAGGTGTCAATCGGCAGAGCACGAGATTAAGGATTGCTTGCTAGTTACCCCTCGGGTGAAGCCATCGCCAAAGGAAGCACCGGTCAAAAACACGGAAGCTAGAAAAAAAGAAGAATGGACTATAGTTTCACAAAAAGGAAGGAATGCCTCAGGCTCCAAGACAACGCAAGCCACTTCCACTGTTGTGTCATCTTCGGAACCTCCAGTTGGAAAATCTCTTCCTTCCACTGATGCACCACCGGTGGTGCCGCTTATTTCAAACCCTGTTGTCCAGGGGAAAAGCTCAGCTGCGAGGCCTTCCACTCCCGAAGTGGTGCTCGCGCCGCCAGCGGTTTCTTCAGTTTCCTCCCGGTCTTTGCGTCAGTCTCGCAGTCCTGATGGACACACAGACGACCTAGAAAAAGGTGGTTTACCTCTTCTGGAGATTTACTCCCCATCTTTGGCTCTGTACCAGCTTTCTTGCAGAATAGTTTCTCCTCTCTTAGGGACGCAGAAACCATGCAAGAGTTTTTATGAATTTTTTTATCCTGGAATGTGCGAGGTCTAACTGACCTCTCCAGAAAGTACTATGTTCGTGATACCCGTCGTAGACTTCACAGTCTTGATGTGTTATGTTTATAGGAAGTTAAAATTTTTGGGTTCCTACTTAACTCTGCCTATCGTGTCATATGGTTGGACGACATTATTTTTTCTTCTCAACATGAAGCTAGTAAAGGTGGTGTCATTACTATTCTTTCACCTCGCCTTCATTCTTCTATTATTGCTCATGGATCTGATCTAATGCAGCGTGTCACCTGGATTTTGCTATCTTTTCATAATCATTCTTTTGGTATCATTAATGTTTACACCCCTAATGATGTTGTGGAAAGATCTCAACTTTGGTGCTGGCTGGTAGACAATTTGCCTCCTGCTACTTGGATTATGTGTGGGGATTTTAATATGGTTGAGCTGGCCTCTGACAAGGAAGGGATTACACCTTTTCACTGGACAGCTGGGGAGAGAGAAGCCTGGTACCATATGCGCAATAAATTGGGCCTTTTTTATCCCAATGCTAACCGCCGCCAGCAGGGTGGGGTTTAGCATACTTGGTTTAATTTCAGAGCTGGCTCTGACCGCATATTTAAGAGACTAGATCGTGCTATGATAACGGCTCAATCCTTTTTCTCTTTTTCTGAAGATCGAGGCCTACCTGTCATTCCTCTGACAGATGTGACCCTGTCAGATCACTTCCCCTTTTTTTTTCCATCACTCGGTAGTCCTTTGCCAGAAGGGTTGCTCAGAAGCAGTTTTATCTCAACACATCTGTGCTGATGCATGCCTCCACTACTGCTCACATTCTTCAAGTTTGGAATTTAGAGCCTCAGACCCACAGTCATCTTGGTTGGATTCAATGGTGGAATGATGCCATCACCCGTACTGCAAGATTTCTTCGCATTTACGACCATCAGTTAGCCTGCTACAGGAAGCGTGCTTACGAAGCTAACACTAAGGCTCTTCGTAATGCTGCTGATACCCTTGCGTTGAACCCCTTTGATTCTAAACTCTAGCTTAAGCTGGCCCAACTTTGACATGAGAAGCAAATTGCTGATGCCTATGCTGCTCGTGGAGCTCAAGTCAAAGCTCGCCTCCACTAGTTGGAGGTGGGCGATAAAGCCTCTAAGGATTTTTTTCATGCTCTCAAAGCTCGGCATACCAATGTTGGTATTCAAAAGATCAAACAAGGATCTGAAACCCTTACTGAGCTTCTGGCCATTCTTCAAGCTTTTGTTCATCATTATGAACAAGTTTTTGCTTCGCAGGGTAATTTTGTTGCGCGGGAAGAGGCTCTTAAGGCTTGTATTGTTGTTACTCCAAACCGCATAGCGGTCGAGCAGCGTGCCTTTTGTGAGCAAATGCTTACCATCTCTGACCTCAAAGAAGCGACTTTTTCTATGGCCAATGATAAATCTCCAGGATGTGATGGCTTCCCCTTCGAATTCTACAAACACCTTTGGGATGTTGTTGGTCTTGACTTGCACAAAGTTTACCTCGAGGCCTTTCATAATAAAAGTTTGGGTACTTTAATTAATAAAGGGAATATCAAATTCATACCTAAGTTTGGTGATCCCGAGGATATCTACAATTGGAGGCCTATCACTTTGTTGAACGTCTCCTACAAGATAATTGCCAAAGCGTTAGCTCTCAAAATCAGACATCTCCTTCCTCTTATTGTTTTCCCTGATAAAACCAGCTTTATTAAATCCAGGTATATTCTTGACAACATTATTGTTGTCTGGAAAGGAATGGAATGGGCTCGTCAATCTAAACAAGCTACCCTGTTCCTCAAAATTGATTTTGCTAAAGCCTATGACCGCATTGAATGGCCTTTCATTCTTGCTATGCTTCAAGCTCTTGGATTCGGTCCTCACTTCTTGTAGTCTGTGGAAATTATTTTTGGTGATGCCTCTACATGCATTACCATCAATGGGTCTCAATCTGATACTTTTGGGCTTTTTAGATCCATTCGGCAAGGTTGTCCGCTGACTCCTGCTTTATATGTGCTTGTTGCTGAAGGCTTTGGGTACTTGCTTGCCAATTATGTTTCCTCTAGTTTGGTTGGTGGCATTTCCCTTCCTGAATCCTCTTCCTATCTTGTTAATGGTCACTTTGTTGATGACTCCTTTCTCACTCTTATTGAGGATGGGGAGAACATTTCCAATGCCTTGCAGTGCCTAGACACCTTTTGTCAAGCATCTGGATCTGCTATCCAATGGTCTAAAACTCTTTGTTTCAGACAGTCTTTTCTTCCAGCCCCTCCCTGGCTTGATAAATTTGGCTGGAAATGGGTTCAACATGGGGAAGTATTCCACTTCCTGGGCATTCCCTTTGCTTTCCATGGATCCTCTGTGGATTTATGGAATGTTATGATTGCCAAGATTGAAAAAAAGTTGCAATATTGGATTTGCAAGCCTCTCTCCCTTGCCGGGAAATTTCAGATTTGCTCCAAAGTGTTGGCTGCTACTCATGTCTACTACTCCTCATGTTGGGCTCCTTCTAAGGCTTCTTATCTCAAGCTGGAACATCTCCTCAAAGATTTCCTTTGGGCCTCTAGAGCTGACGGCCATGGGTTTCATAGGGTTGCCTGGGAGTTTTGTTGCCTTCCTCATGATTCTGGAGGCCTTGGCCTTCTCTCCACTCAGAATAAAGGGCATGCTCTCTGTGCGAAGTGGATTATCCGTGCTCTTACTGGTGATGAGGCCTGAAAAATTCTTGTCAAGCACTACATCTCTTCAAGAATCCCAGTTCACAGGCCATCTTGGAAGGGCATTGGTCTCCAGACCTTGCTCACTATGAAAGAACCTATTCAGATTCAGGGTACCTTCGTCATCAAGAGCATTTGGAAAGCTTGGGAAGCTATTAATCCCTAGCTCCATTGGGATGGTAATTCCTTTTGCAATGGGCTTTCTTTCAATCAGCAAAGCCTCTGGTGGTCTCCGTTGTTTTCTATTCAAGGCATCCCCCTGGCCAAGACTCAAGGGACTAGTGCTCTGCATTTTTTCAAACGTGGCATCTGGACTTCCAAGGACCTTTTCTCTAGAGCCTCTATAGGTCTCCGTTCCTGGGAGGATATGCAGGTTCAGTATCATTTGGCTCGCTCTGATCGCCAGACTTTTGATCTTTTGGTTTCTGTGATTCCTACCAACTTGCTTCATAAGATTGGTATTCATGTTGTTAGGCCCTGGTGGAAGGATTGGAAATGGTATCCTGCCATGCCTTTTAGCAATTACAAACCAAGGCTGGGTTATAGGTGGTTATCCCCCCATCTTCCGATGGTGGATACCCTTAATCAGAGATGACATCTTCATTCTTCCACTTCTCATTGGAGCTCTCACTTTCAAATCGTCTGGGCTACCATTACAGAGCCCAAGATGGCTCTTTTTGCTTGGTGTTTACTTTTTCAAGGGCTCCCAGTTGGCCCTAGGCTCAAACATCTAGGTGTTCATGACCCTCGATGTCCTTTCTATGGTCACCCAGAGACTTTCTTGCACATATTTTGGTTTTGTAGGAGAGCTCAACAATATTGGCAGTGGATTCATGATTTCTTCAAACCCTTTCGGCCTGAGCCTTTTTCCTGGCACATGATTGTCTTAGGAGATTCTCCTAGACTTCCCTCCAAGTTTACCCAGATTTGGCATACTTTCAGGATAGAGATTTTGTTCACTTTATGGAAAGATAGGAACGCTCTTATTTTTTCTCACAACTTTCTTGATACGAATGTTTCTCTGTATAACAAGGCTTGCATATGTAATAATGTTATGATGCAGATTCAAATTTAAGCTAATAAAGTGGCTCTGGAAGTGGCTCACCTGTAGGAGCTGCTCAATCATTGGGGCAATGCTCCCTGCATTGTTGCCAGGGTTCCCCCTGATGCCATTTTTGCTAAAGGTACTCCTCCTAGAGGCCGATGCCGTGGGCGCAGCTCCTCGGCACGCCGCTCACACACCCTGCGGTCTCAGGCACCCCGCCAGCAGTCCCCGAGAGGTGGCAACAATGGTTGGCGGCGCTGCTCAGCTTCACCACCTCGCCGTACTTCTGGGTGGTCTCCAGCTCCAGCGCAGTCTGCCCCTCCTGATGCTCCTGGTTCTCGTCGTGGCTCTGATTGGCATCCTGCCGCCTCTTCCAAGTTTCCCCACCTAGCTTTAGCCATTTCTCCGCCCAAGGCGGAAGAGAAAGATAAGGAAGAAGCTGAAGATGATGGATGGTCGCTCCCCGACCCTCCTGTTAACCCCAATGATGTATGGGGTTCTGATGATAAAGATCTTCCTCCTTCTACCATTGCTCTTGCTACTTAAAGGTTTTATGCCTGTTTTTTTTTCTGAATAGTTGTTTACCGTTTCCGGCTCTGCCGTGTGAACTCTGCGGGGTGATTTCTATATCCCCCAGCCCCTTTTTTGGGGATATGTAACTTTGATATTTTATTAATTGAAAAGGCACTATTCATAAAAAAAAAAGGTGCAAGAATAGCATAATGTCATCACAACTATCTTTAATCATAATCATATTTTAAAAAATAGATTGGCAAACAAAGAATCTAATATACATAGATTTATAAAAGTCTTACTATCCAACATCTCTTCTATGAAAGTGAAAAGTTATACACATATCTTATACATATATTTACAATAAATTAATCTTGAATATTAAGAAAAATAGAATAATAATAAAAGTACAATAGTAATTTGTAGAATGAGTAATGAAAGATATATAATATAAAATTTCTTTCTTAATTTATGCGGATTAATATTGTACATATAGAAAGTGTAATGCAATACTAACTGAATTCTAAAACTACTCAAACTAATAACTAATTAGAAAACTACTCAAACTAATAACTAATCAGAAATTTACTGGATGTTCATTATCCTTCAGAATATATAGTCAATTTTGAAAATTAACAATTTAAACAACGTTAACATTATACTGAGGAGTTAACAAATTAATTGAAAATAATCACAGTTCAAAACTAAAGAAACAATCATAAATTGAAGATTGTATCTATAATCTGCATAGGAAGAATTGAATGCATATCTCAACTGACTAATTTCACACTATAAATGCTGACATTGCATCTTTACAAAACACAACTTTACAATCATAGTTAAGATGCATGTCTTCAAACTTTACATTCTGCTCTTGCTTGAATTTAGACAAACAAATGATGAATTGTCTTAACAATTAATTCAAGCTTTATCATTGTAATGGAAAGTGAAAATTAGGAAGAGGTGGGAAATATTCTTTGTACGGACAGAAACTCGGTGGTGTTGCAACAAATGTAATACCTGAAGCCAAAGGAATCAAAGATTGAAAAAAATTTAAGGACCATCGTAAGTAAACAAAATTTGAAACCCAATACAATGAAAAGAGATCATATTCTACATAAAAATGAAGAAAATTGATCGATTTTTTTTAAAGACAGGGTCCTGTTTGGCTTACTGTTCTTGCTTTAATGGTTCAGCGGGTTGAGACTATCTTCCTTCATTTGAGAAATTAAAGGAGGTCGCTGAGACTAAAATATAAGATTGCACTTCAGGACATTGAGACTGTTCTTGCTGGAACTTATATGCTCCCCTGCCTCTGGACACACTCAAGGATGTTAGGGTCACTGATCCAAATCAACACTGAAGTACAGTTGAATGAAAAAGATGTGACATTTAAATTAGGATATGTAATGAAAACTGCTGTAAAGGAGGAAGGTATTTCCTGGCCACTAACATTGGATGGTGAGTCAATAACCCACTAGTTGAATCAATGCATAAGAGTGTTTCCCACAAATGCATAAGATCTTGTGCAGTAGCTCTTGTCATGGCTGTCACAAATAGTTATGCTGGTTTAAAAAACTCCAAATTAAAAATGCATAATTCTAATAGAATAAAAGCATCAAAATTTTGACTGTTTCCAACAAAACATACATTGAAATGAATGTAAACAACCATACCAGAATTGTGAATTATATTTCTGTTGCACTTCTTTGGCCTTGGAACTTCAAGATGGACAATGAATTGGATGACTAGAAAGTTAGAAACAACTCCTCAACCATAATTGTAACATAGTGTTCTTAGGCATATCAAGAAACAACAACAACATTGCTTATGTCCAATGACACCAACACTGCAGGGGCTCCCCTTTTTCTTTCCCTTGAACCTGCTATTCAATTTATGAGTCCCATCTCTTGGCATCTTTCTTTTTTTAATTTTTGAAGACATAATGAGCAATATATTTTGATGAATCAAATCACCTCTGTTCATTGAAAATCTGGAATCCCATGCTCCATAGAACTGTTG
>MU228150.1:3074925-3094870 GCA_018584345.1 Thuja plicata | reverse complement strand
GTTAAGTTAATACATAATTAAAATTAAAACATTACTTTTCAAAAGTTAATAATAATATTATTTAAATTAATTTTTAATCTATAGATGCTGATTAGATGTTAGTGGATAGTTTGTTTGGACCTATTTGCAGTTATTGCTATTTTCTATTGTAAAGCATATCTGATATACTCTATATGTTATCCTTATCTGAATATTAATAAACTATATGAGTGCAGCAATAATTTGTAGTAAATAGTGGAGCAATTATGTATCATATTTTTATTACGAATGAGTGCCTTTCAATCCAATGGAGTCTTTCAAGTCAAGTCTTAAGTCTCTTGTTTTTGTCGGCCACTTGTGTAGAATAGTCTATGGTGTTACATCCATTATAATCAAGGCCAAGTTTCTAGCACCCACAAATTAAAAAAAATAGAAAAAGATGGGAGAAAAATTATATTATGTTATATTCATAATAGTCAAGGCAATGTTTATGGCACACAAAAATAAAAAAATAAAAAAAGGAAGCAAAATTGTATCCTACACGAAATTGGAAAGGTGAGGAAATTGGCATGAAATTCTAATGGATTAGTTTATTTTTTAATTTGTTTTAATCAGACAGTTTATGAGAATTAGTTATTATTTGGAATTCTTTTTTTAATTTATAATTTGAATGTGTGATTGGATTGAATGGATTTTGTTATGGTTTATAATATTTTACATACACGAGATTCCAATCGCTCTTCCAAGTGCAAATGCATTCTTGTTAATAAAAAGAAGATGACAAAGCTTATTTTCTTGTGCAAAATTTAGCCAAACTTCATAAGAACATAGGACATTCACTAGAAAACTTGAGCTACAATTTAAGATACTTTATAACAAGGTAATACCTAATATAATCATTGCATTTCCCTTCACATGTGTTACAAGAGACTACATAGTTATACTAGAAGCAATGTTATAACTAAATATGAGGAATGTAGTTGTAAACATCACATAAAAGTAGGGACAATCACTCAAATGCTCCAATTAACACAAGTATTCATACTTAATGATGCAATAGTTAATTTGAAAAAAAACTATGTGTGTGCAATTCAATGCAATATATGAACAATTTTTCTTCAAAATATGTATCTATAATATTCTTTACTAGAAGTTGAAACAACCTACAACTAGAAGTTTCACGCTTGTGGGTGGGCAACGAATAGTCAATAGGTTCTATATATTTAAAATGAGAGTCCATAATTATGTTAAAAATAATGAATTGCTTGCTTTGATAAACTCGCAGAGTTAATGGGAAGTTTGGAAAGGGGCTTCAAGCTCAACAATTGTTTTTCAATAGTTAAGCTAAGTCTTTGGTCTCTGCAAAGCGTTGGATTTTTTAAGTTTTGATCATGTTTCATCTCCTTTTCTCCATTGTTAATCATCGATAATTCTAACGTGTACAAGATGCAATTCAAAAATACTTGTTAGACGCCGACATTGGTTGGAGGATCAACGTCAGACCCCAACAAATGAAGAACATATACAAATTAATATACATTTGGATTCCATTGCATTTGCATATATTAATAATGGAAACGTGTTGTTCTTAAACAACCCATTACATATTAAAATAATCAATAGCATTGTTACATTCTACACATTACTATGTTTTAATATCAGTTGCATAACATATTTCAGATGGTTATGGCTCCAGCTTCAAGATCTTGACAAAGCTCTTCTTTTTTAGAATATTGTTAGTGCAAAAAATTGGCACCCATATATCGCAGTTAGTCCAATGTGCAGGGTTTTGACTCCAGCTTCAAGACCTACACAACCCCCTTCATGTTTAGAAAATTGTTGTTGGCAGAAATTTGTCGCACATGTCTTCGTTGAAGCCTAATGCGTCGAAAAAGAAGAAGACAAAAGCGGAATCATTGCTTCCTTATTCAGGAAGGATGAATTTCATTACACTATAGATGAAACACAAAAAGTGAGCCACCTCCTATTTGTATGAATTTCAAAAGTCCTATTTGAAGGTTTCAGATCTTTCCAATTTTTTCCATTCTATGTGAATATTTAAACAACATTACTTATGTTTTGATCCTTCACCCTCATGTTGATCCAGAGCATTTTTTGGGTCTCCAATTCTTTGAATACACTATTTTTTAGGGGATAATATCACCTTTGTCATTCTTTATAATTCTGCCCGAGCTAACACTAATTGCTATTAGTCTATTCTTGTGAGGGAACGTAGACAATTTTAGGTAAAACAAGTTGAAATAACAAAAGTACAATAATATCATCCTTGTTAACCTATCACAATTCTTATAATATGTAAAAATATATAACTAAAAATACTATATCAGAAACTTTTCATATTCTTCATTGATTGGGCAAAGAACAGTGGGATGAAGAAGAAGAAAACGGATATGGAAAAACGATGGCCTGGACACAATGAAAGAAGATAATAGTGTAGGTGATTCTTTTGGAAATGAGATTCCCTGACTACTTCCACCTTATTTTATTTCCAATTCAAAAACTATGCATAACTAAAAATAGTATAACAAACAATGAACAATTGATATGCTCACTACCTCTTTATAGCAAACTTTTGTGATGGATTATGTTGTGTGAAGAACTCAACCGACATTAAAGAAAGGTGATAATTGCATTAGATAATATACCACAATATTAAAAATTAAAAATGACATAAATCACACTTAAATGGAAGGGAGATCATTATCAAGGGCCTCTACTTTGCAAATTATCAAAAAAACTACATCTCGAACAATGCATTTGATTAGAACTTTGGAAATAGATAGAAAACATTGTAGGGGGAAAAGTTAAATAGCATTAGTAGGCACAAAACAATAACACAACAAATAAAAGTGATAAGGAGATTTTATCTGCTCCCCTTTCCAATAAGCATGGATTTCATTACAGAATAGGGGAAACCCAGAAAGGGAGCCACTATGGATTGATTTCAATTTTAAAACTACTCATTGAACAATTTTGACTTAAACTTTTGCACTATTGTAATTCTTTCCAATTCCTTCTATTCTACCTTAGTGTCTTGGTAACCAATGGAAAGTGATATGTCAATGATAAATATGACATGGTGAGAGACGTTAGAATATTTGCAACCAAGATAATACCCATCATCTATTTAATAACCTTTAGACTTCAAATCCTTTCTAGTTAGTGTCATGTGGCTCTTATAAGAAGATAGTGTGTGGATTGAAAACACTATAAACTTCTCTAAGAGATCGTCCTACTTAAGAGAGTAAACCCTGATTAAAAAAATTGTTAAAAGTGCACATGATAGAAAATATGCTTAAAATTATATAATCATGTCAATCAACATTAGTGATATCCAAAATGGAGGCGTCCTTGAAAAGAATGAAATAGACAAAAATTCTCAATGGATACATTGAAAAAATGGACTTTTGTGATGTATAATCAATGTTAGTAATGATAAATAAGGTTCCTCAATTGAGAAGTGAGATAAATGAGAGATGAGGAAGGAAATATTCTTTTGGCAGCAACATGTAGTACTATTTGCATTAAAAGATAGTTAAAATACACTGTCATACATAACGTGAGGTAAGAAATTTTAAGAGTCTTATTTTGCAAGTGGTCGAAAATACTTCTTCTCAAAAATTCCAAACTCCATAAAGTTGGGTGGTTGGCCATTTGTTGACTACTTTAACCATTCAAAGTAAATGATGCTTCAATTCCAATATTAGATCATTGAGGGAGTGCAAGAAGGTGAACACCTGGTGCAGGGCACCAAAGCTATGTCCTTCCCTAGGGTAGATTAGGATCCTTTGGGATTAGTTGGTAGATGAGTGAAATGTAATAAGCCCAAGTGTGAGACCTTTTGGATCCTAGGTGCAATTATAAACCAAGATGCCAAAATGATCAAATGGGCATAAACTTGTGATTTCTAGGTTTCTCACTAGATTTAGGTCATTAAGAAATGTTTTTGAAGTCATTTGTGACATTACATAAGCCTAGTGTGCAAAAATTTACTAATTGGCAAAATTATCAAAAATGTTGTTTGACAACATTGACAACTTTTCAAAAAGTTGCTCGGTATAGTTGCAAAGTTGCAAATTCAGTCCATAACAATTTGAATTTTAGTTATGACCATTGCAACTGGTATTTAAAAATGTATGAATCCCATTCATGGGTTTTCAATGTCGGTACCAACTTTTGGAAGGGTGAACAAACAAATAATTCTGTTATTTTGTGTACAGTTACTGTGTTTTTTGAGTTTGAAGGTACTGTACAGATTGGTACGGATGAAAATCCAATTGATTTTGTTTGATTACTGATCTATCTGATCTGTGCTTTTGGTTTGGGGTGATTTGGTTTGGTTTGGTTTGGTGAGAGAATAGTAAATTGCAAGGTCACTGGTTCTGTAAACCCCAGAAACTGAGGGTAAATTGGTCATGGAGCCCTAACTTGCTTTCCCACCATGGAAAAAGCATGGCCCTTTAGGAAATGCAAGTTAGGGGAGTCATCTTGGAGATTCTTGAATCATAGAAGCAGAGGATTTTGTTGGAGGGGTTTTCCACCCAGCCCTAGGTCAAACATCTCTATGTATTTGACCAGGAAAGTAGGAGATAGAGTGGATAACCAGTCTTAGTGATTGAAGAGACTTTGGAAATGGTTGGGATCAACCATTTGGAGTATAGGGAAGAGTTCTAAGGGGTTGATTTGGTTTCATGAACCCATTTTCAAACTGTTGCTTTGTTATCCAAGCCTGGTCTAGCCAATTAGGCCTATGGACAGAGTGAGAGTTTGATACTGTAGGAGTGAAGTCAGAAATCCATCTCTTGCGGTATAAAGAAAAAGGATAAAGGGTATAAAAAAATGTAAGGATTTTGACAATTCATTTGGAGAAGTTGGGAGTTATCCACCAAAAACACTATAAGAAGGGCTACTAGGTTGACTGTCCTAATTTGAGTAGGATAGGTTGTGGGTGTTTAGGAACTCTAAAAGTGAGTGATTCCTAGTGTATTAGGTCAGGATAAGACCTTCCCACCATTTAATTGAATTCCCATATAATTGGGATAGAAATCCTTCATTTTGTCTATTTGAGGGAATTGATCCCTAAAGCCTAAATTGGATCCAAGTTGTGAGAAGTCCCTAGGAGTCAAGGAGAGTTGTGGCATAGTAATTCCACCTAAGAGAGGAGTTATAGACCCTCTAGGATTTTTTGTATCAAGGAGAAGGCTTAGGGTAGGGATTTGAGGTTCTTCTAGTCAAGGAAAACCAATCTAGGTTTTATGGTTGCTTGCTTTGCATCAAGTGGTATAAAAGCCACTAAGAACTTGATTGGTAAAGAAGAAGTGAAGAAAATATGTTTGAAAATAAGGATGGAGAGAGGGAGATCCCTCTGTGAATAACCAATGTTGAGTTGGCAAAACTAGTCAAGGAACAAATGGTAGAAAGCAAGGGAGTGAGAGAAGAGAACAGAGCCATGAAGAAAGAGTTGGATAAACTGAGAGGGAAGGTAGATAGAGGAGTAAAAGAAGACTTTGAATAAGAAAAAGAAGGTGAAGAGGAAGAGCATCTACTAGATAGACAAGCACTAGCTGGATATTAGAGAGCCATATTGGAAGCCCTTGAGAGGGTAGGAAGAAAAGACACCAAGGCTGACCTCCTTGTGTTTTGTGGAAAATTAAATCCAGAAGAATGTGTTGATTGGGTTGAAGCCCTAGACAATCAATTTGAATGTGATAGGGTACCTGAGTATCAGAAGATGATAATTGCAAAGTAAAAAATGAAGGGCTTGACCCTTAGTTGGTGGAACTTCCTTCAGAATGAGAGACTTGATGAAGGGAAGGAACAAATAGCCACTTGGAGGAGAATGAAGACAGAGATCAGGAAACAATTCATACCCAAAGACTATGAAATCCTAATGCACCAGAAGTTACAAAGTCTAAGGCAAAAGGAATTAGATGTGAGTGCATATACTGAGGATTTTAACAAACTCACCTTGAGAGCCAAAGTTCTTGAGAATGAGAAGCAAAAGTTGGCTAGGTACTTGAATGGGCTCAAGTACTCCATAAGAGATGAGTTGGATTTTTTCAACCCCAAAACAGTGCATCTATGCTATCAAATGACACTAAATATAGAGGATAAACAAAGGAGGAAGAGTGACTCCCAAAATAGAGGGAGAGGTGGAAACTTCAGAGGTAGAGGAAGGTTTGGTGGTAGAGGACCATCTAGAAAATGTTTTGGAGAAACCAGTGGTCAAGAAAACCAGGAAGGAGAGACAAATCCTAGAGGTGGATTTAGGGGAAGAAGACCCAATGGGAGAGGAAGATTTGGAGGAAGAATACCAGGAGTGTTCACTAGAAGATGTTTCACTTGCAATTAGATAGGACACCATTCCTCTAGATGTCTAGAGAATAATGGAGGAAATAACCAAGGGAGAGAAAGGAGAGTCCACTTTTCTCAAGAAGAAGACACACAAAGTGTACAAGAACCAAGGGGGAATGCTGATCCAAAAGAAGGTGAATGCTTTATGTTCAAAAAGACTCTATTAAAGGTCGCAAACAAAGAACCACCTCAAAGAGAGACTCTCTTTAGGACAACATGCAAGGTGAAAGGTAAAGTGTGTAAGGTAATAGTAGACTCTGGTTCAATAGATAATCTTGCATCCATATAAATGGTTAGAAATCTTGGTTTGAAGAAGTTACCTCATCCTAACCCCTATAAGGTCTCATGGTTAAATAAAGAGCAAGAATCTCTTGTAAATGAACAAGTTTATGTGGAGTTTCAAGTAGGAGACTACAAAGACAAGATTTTGTGTGATGTTGTAGAGATGGATGCCTAGCACCTATTATTAGGAAGGCCTTGGCAGTATGATGTGAACTCAAGACATGGTGGGAGAAGAAATTTTTATGTGCTTACTAAGGATGGAATGGAGTATACAATGAGACCCTTACCAGATAATGGGAAAGAAACACACCAAGTGACTAGTGTGCTAGTTGTAGGAGAAAATGATTTTTTGAAGACCCTTAAAGGAAGGGAAACCCCTTGTTTAGCCATTGTGGTAAAACCAAGAAGAGAAGAAAAGAAACTAACAAGAGAAAAGGAACAAGAGAAGAAAGTGGGACCCAAGGAAGTACAAAGTTTTTTAAAGATACACAAGGAGATCATTGCAGACAATACCACAGATACACTTCCACCAGTCAGAGATGTAAGTCCCTGTATTGATCTTATACTAGGGTCCACATTGCCTAATAAGGCTGCATATAAATTGACACCAGATCAAAATGAGGAGTTATCCAAACAGGCTGAAGAATTGCTCAAGAAAGGGTTCATTAGAAGGAGCATCAGTCCTTGTGCAGTCCTTGCACTATTGGCTCCAAAGAAAGAGGGTACAAGGAGACTATGTACTGAATCTAGAGCCATAAAAAAAATCACCATCAGATACAGATTCCCTATGCCTAGAATGGAAGACTTGATGGATTGCCTAGGAGGGGCTAGACATTACTCCAAGTTGGATTTGAAAAGTGGGTACCATCAGATCTAGATTAGACAGGGGGATGAATGGAAGACTGTATTCAAGACCAATGAAGGGATCTATGAATGGTTGGTGATGCCCTTTGGCCTCTCAAATGCTCCAAGCACTTCATGAGGCTCATGAATGAAGTATTGAAAAACCTTTTATTAATCATTTTGTGGTTGTATATCTGGATGACATATTGATTTTTAGTAAGAATAGAGAAGAACATCTAACCTACTTGGAGTTGGTTTTAGAAAGGCTCAAACAAGAAAAGTTAAAGGTCAATTTGGATAAATGTGTCTTCTTGCAGGAAGAGTTGGTGTTCCTTGGATTTGTCATCTCAAAGGGCAATCTCAAAATGGATCCAGAAAAGGTGGAAGCCATACTCAATACGCCCACACCAAGGATTGCTAGTGAGGTAAAAAGTTTTCATGGGCTAGCCAATTTTTTATAGAAAATATATTAGGGGTTTTAGCAATCTTTGTGCAGCTATGATTGACATAATCAAGGGAGGAAGAAAGTGTCATTTTGTATGGACAAATGAAGAAGATAAATCTTTTGAATACTTAAAAAGGAGGGTAGCATAAGAACCCATATTTGTTTTTCCTGATTTCAAGAAAATGTTCACAATAGAATGTGATGCCATCAATAGGGCCATAGGGGGGTCCTAAGTCAAGAAGGAAAACCGGTAGCCTTCTTTAGTGAGAATTTGAATGAGGCAAAAAAAAGGTACTCAACCTATGATTTGGAAATGTATGCAATGGTTCAGTCTTTAAGGAAATGGAGGCATTATTTGTCGTCTAAGGAGTTCATAGTTTATACTGATAATCATTCTTTGAGATTTTTGAATAGACAAGACAAGTTAAACCACAGACACATCAAGTGGATGGAATACATCCAAGCATATAATTTCACAATTAAACACAAGAAGGGTATAACCAATAAGGTTGCAGATGCCCTTAGTAGAAGGAATCTGAACATTCAAGAAGTTAGATTGGAGAGTGTTGGAATCAATTCCATGAAAGGGATGTATGAATAGGATGAAGACTTCTTAGAGGCATACCAAGTATGCAAGGATATGAGTGTAGATATCATAGTGATTTTGCAGACTACAGGTTGCAGGAGGAATTACTTTACAGAGGAAGTCAACTTTATATTCCAAGGGGATCCATGAGAGAGAAAATCATAAGGGAGAAGCATTGTGGAGGCTTAGGAGGTCACTTTGGATTGGACAAAACTTTGGAGATGGTAAGAAGGTTCTATTTCTGACCCAAAATACAGACAAAGGTAAGACAGTTTCTTGAGAAGTGCATGGTTTTTCAGAAAGCCAAGGGTAGATCATCCAATGCAGGATTGTATAACACTTTACCCATCCCAATGAAACTTTGGGACTCCATTAACATGGAATTTGTATTGGGCCTACCAAGAACCAAACAGGGATATGATATTATCTATGTGGTAGTAGATAGGTTTTCCAAAATGGCCCATTTCCTACCTTGCAAAAAAACCCATGATGCCTCTCATATAGCATGGATATTCTTCAAGGAAGTAGTGAGGTTTCATGGATTACCAATGACCATAGTCTCTAATAGGGATTCAAAATTCCTTGGACATTTTTGGAGAACACTATGGAAAAGATTAGGGACCAACCTATCATACTTATTGACATATCATCCTCAAACAGATGGCCAGACAGAGGTAATAAACAGGTCCCTTGGAAACCTATTGAGATGTCTAACAAAAGACCATGGAGCCACATGGGATGCAGTAATACCACATGCAAAATTTTCCTATAATGAATTAGTGAATAGGATCACTGGTCATAGCCCATTCCAACTTGTATATGGGACACATCCTAGAGGTGTAATGGAGTTAAGAGGCATCAATAGTATGGAAAGAAGGAGTGCACAAGTAGAAGAATTTGCAAATGTCATGAAATAACTTCACCAAGAAGTTAGGTGAAGACTTGAGCAAACTTCAGGGAAGTACAAAGAGATGACATATAAAAGAAGAAGGGATGTGTAGTATAAGGTAGGGGACATGGTGATGATCCACCTCTGGGCAGAGAGACTTCCTAAAGGGAAGTATACCAAATTGATGATGAAGAATATGGGACCCTTTGAAGATATTACAAAAATCTGGCAATAATGCATATAAAATTGATTTACCTCTAGACATTGGATTGTCTAACACTTTCAATGTATGTGATATTTATGCCTATAAAGCTTCTGATGTCTTTGATCCAGGTCTAGAAGGAACACATGAAGTTATAGTAATTCAACAACTTCCTCACCCAAATCAACATGAATTTGAAGCCCTCTTGGACATAAGTGTGAGTAAACAAACTGGGAGGAGAGCATATCATGAGTATCTAATCAAGTGGAAGTACAAGCCATTGGAAGATGCTACATGGCTAACAGAGAAGGACATTGAGAAGATGGGACTCCAAGTTGTAGAAATTACAACTCAAGGGACTTGAGTTTTAGTGGCCTAAGGTGTATGGTGCAGGACACCAAAGCTACTAGGGTAGATTAGGATCCTTTGGGATCAGTTGGTAGATGAGTAAAATGTAATAATCCCAAGTGTAAGACCTTTTGGATCGTAGCTGCAATTATAAACCAGGATGCCAAAATGATCAAATGGGCATAAAATTTTGATTTCTAGGTTGATCACTAGATTTAGGTCATTAGGACATGTTTTTGAAGCCATTTGTGACATTACATAAGCCTAGTGTGCAAAAAGTTACTAATTGGCAAAATTGTCAAAAATGTTGTTTGACAACATTGACAACTTTTCAAAAAGTTGCTTGATATAGTTGCAAAGTTGTGAATTCGGTCCATAATGATTTGAATTTTAGTCATGACCATTGCAACTAGTGTTTAAACATGTATGAAGCCCATTCATGGGCTGGCAATGTTGGTATGAACTTTTGGAAGGGTGAACAAATAAAGAATTCTGTTATTTTGTGTATAGTGACTATGTTTTTTGAGTTTGCAGGTACTGTACAGATTAGTACGAATGAAAATCCAATTTATTTTGTTTTCTTACTAATCTAATTGATCTTTTCTTTTGGTTTGGGGTGATTTGGTTTGGTTTGGTGAGAGAATAGTAAATTGCAAGGTCACTGGTTCTGTAAACCCCAAAAACTGAGGGCAAATTGTTCATGGTGCCCTAACTTGCTTTCCCACTATGTAAAAAGCATGGAACTTTTGGAAATGAAAGTTAGAGGAATCATCTTGGAGATTCCTAAAGCACAAAAGCACAAGATTATGTTGGAGGGGTTTTCCACCGAGCCCTAGGTCAAATATCTCTATGTATTTGACCAGGAAAGTAGGAGATAGAGTGGATAACCAGTCTCAGTGATTGAAGAGACTTTGGGAATGGTTGGGATTGACCATTTGGAGTATAGGGAAGAGTATTAAGGGGTTTATTTTGTTTCAGGAACCCATTTTCAAACTGTTGCTTTGTTATCCAAGCCTAGTCTGGCCAATTAGGCCTGTGGACAAAGTGAGAGTTTGATACTGCGGGAGTGAAGTTAGAAATCCATCTCTTGGTGTTTGAAGGAAAAGGATAAAGGGTATCCAAAAAGGTAAGGATTTTGACAAGTCATTTGGAGAAGTTGGGAGTTATCCACCAAAAATAGTGTAAGAAGGGCTACTAGGTTGACTGTCCTAATTTGAGTAGGATGGGTTGTGGGTGTTTAGGAACTCTAAAAGTGAGTTATTTCTAGTGTATTAGGTTAGGATAAGACCTTCCCACCATTGAATTGAATTCCCATATAGTTGGAATAGAAATCCTTCATTTTGTCTATTTGAGGGAATTGATCCCTAAAGCCTAAATTGGATCCAAGTTGTGAGAAGTTCCTAGGAGTCAGGGAGAGTTGTGGCATAGTAAGTCCACCTAAGAAAGGAGGTATAGACCCTCTAGGAGTTTTTGGATCAAGGAGAAGGCTTAAGGTAGGGATTTTAGGCTTTTCCATTCAAGGAAGACCAATCTAGGTTGTGTGGTTGCTTGCTCTGCATCAACACCATAGGCCACTCATAACAACTTATAAAAAGAATACATTTGGGTGATTGATAATCTATTGAGCTTTTGAAACTTCCAAGGAAAAAAGTGTGGGAGTTATAATATTAGTCGAGTGGATGAATACAATAACATCAATTTTCACATGTGAATAATAACAAGAGGTTATATACTAAACATAGTCAGGTGATCAATAGTTTATTCAAATTTTGAATTAGCAGACTAATTTAGGTTATAAGGTTGCACTGAAATAAGGGGAGGGTTCAAACAAAACCTTGGATTTGTTACTTTACATATTTGTTAGTTAGACGCACGACCACTGGAATAATATGGAATGGGTGGTAATAATGATTTTTAACCATAGAAATGGGAATTAAAAGACCACATACTTGGTTATACAATTGAAAGTACTAATCTGATCAAACAATATGTTCCATATATTTCTATGAGAGTGGCTAATAGTTGGGAATGCTAATGGGAGAAGTCCATAAAGCCGGGTGGTTGGAAATTTATTGACTACTTGAAACAATGTAAATATCACACCAATAAACAACTATAAGTTCATCTTTTATTTCGTACTCAGTAGCAATTAACATTCACCCAGTTTATAATTTCTTACATCTTACTTTCTCTTCCTATTTTAGATTTAATACTATAGTGCATGTGAATATAATTTTAATAATTGTACCATTATATAGGCAAAATCTAGGGACATTAATAAATCCTATTGGTGCTTAAACAATGTGAGACCATAATATTTATGAAATACTTACAGGGATTTGGGGACGCCATTTTTGTTTGCAAGGTTTAGGCGGAAAGCACACATGACGTGGAGAAGAAAATATTACCAGCGAAACTCGTCACGTTAACCTTAACCAGAAGAATTTATTCATACAAGTGTTGGTTTCAAGAGGACAAAAAAGGGGTAGGAAACTAGTTTTGGCATAATTTTTATGTTGGTATTTTTTTTCTCGAGGGCAATAGATTTAGAGGGTTGAAAAGGGTGTAATTTTTGAAAATGGGAGGGTTTTATGGGTTTTTTTTTTGAAATATAGATGGTTTTTAAATAATGCCAACCATTTTTATCTTTTGAAAAGTAATTCTCAGGTTGGGGGATGCCAATTTGTGAGCGTGGGAAAACAATAGAAAAAGAAAAAAAATGCACATGAAAATGAAACAAAGAGTACAACACTTAAAATTTGCATTACAATAAAGTGGAGATGCACAACATGTCATTTTTTTAATTAAATATGTATGAAAGTTATACTAACTTATAGATACCATTTATTTTCTTAGTTAGCTCCCAATTTGTCATGTGAAGACTTAGAATATGTCAATTTATAATTGATGCCATAGAATGAGCTAGATTTATTTAAAGCTTTGTTATCCTTTCACTTTCCTATAATTGATGCATCACTCCTCTATTCACATTGTGCAATGTGATGCAAATCTTACATTGCATACTAGACTTCTTGTTGCAAGTCAAGGATGATATGCTATTTTATTTATTTCTTGGACAAACCTTGCACCTTGGCTTATTGTTTTAGGCAATTCTCTTATCCTCAAATGAGGCGATACCATTCCCATTGGTTTCAAGCTTCCAAATTGTTATTATTATTAAATTGAGAATGGGCTAGCAAATTTGTTTTAAACCTGCCAAATGTTCTCAACCAAACATATTGACTTTATGATATATTTGTAATGATCGATCCACACAAGTTTCATTTTTGGGTGGCAAGTGTTAGTTGGGGTAGCTTGGAGAGTTGTTTGCCCATTTCCCAAGAAATTAGTAAATAATTGTTTTCTTGATAATTTTTTAGAATGCAGATAATTATTTAATCAATTTAGTGATTCCTTTAAGGAAATCTAGAAAACTAATTTGTTAGGGTTTGTTAGGATCTAATGTATCTCAATCATTGATTGAGATTAAATCTCGGTCATTTGTTTCCCAATGAGAGTAGTATAAAAGGGGTCATTGGGAATTTGGAGAGGACAAATTGAGAAGCATTTGCAGTGATAGAAAATGAATTTGCAGGCTTAGAAAATAGTTTTGTAGTGATAGAAAGAGTGTGATGATAGCATGGGAGACAACAGTAGTGGAATATTAGCAGTAGAAATTGGGAGAAGAATTTTTGGAGGACAATATTGTCAGAGCTATGCCAATAAGAGGCAACCATTTTATATATCTATTAATTTGTTGAAGTTTAATATAAATTCCTTATTTGTAGTACTGGTTTTCCCTTCAAGGTATTTCCAAGACAATTTGTCCAAAAATATTGTATTAATTATGTTGCATATTTTTTATCTGTGATTTTATTTGTGAAATTACAGTTGTGTTATTTTTCAATATTAGCTGTGAATTAATTTTTTGTAGTTAAATAATCTATATAAGATACGAGATAAATAATTAGTAGATGCAATAGAATTTTTCACATGGTATTAGAGCCAATTGAAGGGTAGAAAATGTTTAATATAGGCAAAGGAAAGAAAATCAAAGGTTTATAAAACCTAGTTCAACCTCTTAAAAATTATTATTTATTTTATCCATTGAGATGGCCTCAGTTTGTTTAAGAGATCAGGACATATTGGATTGAGCGTCAAATTTTGGTGTTTGGAAAGCTAAAATTTCTTTATGCTGGAAGATAATGGTATCAAGAAATATGTGACCAATGTTTTAGTTGTACCTACATATCAAACATAGCTCTTAGCATGTATAAGAAGGATGATGCCAGGGCAAGGAGGATAATCCTTGATGGTGTCAAGGACCATATAGTTATACATATCATTGAGTTAGATACATCTAAGAAGATGTGGGATACCATTTTGAATCTGTACCAAAATGCTACCACTAACTAGAAGATGATTCTCAGAGAAAAGTTGAGGAATACCTAGATGAACAAGGGAGAAGATGTTACAAGTTACCTCACCTTGCTTAGACTTTTCAAGGATGAGTTAAAAACTATTGGAGACAAACCAAATGATGATGAGATAGTAAGAACATCCCTAAATGGGTTTACTAAGTAGTGCGATGTCCTTGTTCAAGTTATTAATGGAAGAGACACCTTACCAATTTGGGATAGACAATGGAGTGACTCCACTCAGGAGGAGCTTAGACTTAGTCTTGTCAATGGAACCAACAATAAGATTCAGAAAATTGAGGTGGAACAAGAAAATGTTACCCTAGTGGGAAAAGGGAAAGCAAAGAAGGGGTCTAGCAAAGGATTAAATCCACAAAATGAGAAGAAGGACTTGTCTAAGATCAAGTGCTATGGTTGTCATGAGTTTGGCCACTATGTCAGCAATTGAACACAAAGGAAGAAGAATGAAAAGAAAGGAAAGAAGCGGGTGGCAGTTTCAACAAATGCATATGACCTCTCTAGTATAAAGGAGGATGAGTTTGCACTCATAGCTTGTATGGTTAACTCAACCTCACAAAGTGTTTGGTACATAGACAGTGGGGCTTCATTTCATGAGTTAGGAGTTAGAGAGTACTTTTCCATTTATAAGGAGGAGGACACTAGAATCTAGACTTCTATGGAGAATATGTCCAAACTCAACTTAGTTGGGAAAAGTACTACTCAGTTACAAAGGGAGAATGACAAGCAGATTCCCCTTCATGATGTGTTGCATGTGTCAGGCTTAGGTATGAGTATGATTCCTACATCCATCATTCAAGATAAAGACTACAATATACTCTTTAGAGGGGTGCATGTGTTGATCAAGCATAAGGATTAGAAATCACCCAGAGCTATTAGAGTTAGGAGTGGTCAACTTTATAGTTTGTAGTTTGATACTCCTAAGGAACTCATGAGAATCAATAATCCTAGAGAATGAGGAGAGCTATGACATAGGAGGATTGGACATAGACATCATGGAGCACTTAAATTGCTTCGTGGGATAGTGACAGGTGTTCTAGAGGTGAGCACAGAGCATGATGATGTATGTAAGGGATGTGTGTTGGGAAAGTTTGCAAGAGAAATTTTTCCGAGTGGCACCAGATCCATTAGTGTTCTTGATCTAGTACATTCAGATATATAAGGACCAATGTCAACAAAGTCTCTCGGAGGATACAAGTACTTTGTTACTTTTATTGATGACTTCTCTAGGAAGACCTGGATATACTTCTTATAGACCAAGGATGAGGTTTTCAGTTGCTTCCAAGAGTTCAAAGATCTTGTGGAGAATTTGACAGGCATGAAGATAAAGGTTCTTCGGTCAGAAAAAGGAGGTGAGTATAAAGGGAATGAGTTCAAGGAGTTTTGTACCAAGGAAGGAATCAAGAGAGAGTAGATTATTCCTTACAAACCTCAACATAATCAGGTTACAGAGAGAAATAAGCGATCTATATCAAAGGAAACAAGGACTATGCTACATGACTTTGACATGCCATGCTACTTATGAGAAGAGGCATATAGTAGGACAATATACATACAAAAGAGGGTTCCACATAAGGTACTAGGGAATATGACACTAGAGGAAGATTTCACCAGGAAGAAGCTAGATGTTAGTCACTTTAGGAAATTTGGAAGTTTAGCATATTGTCACATTCCAAGGGATGCATGTACCAAGTTAGATGAGACTGCAAAGAGGGGTTACTTGATGGGGTATAGTGAGACCTTAAAGGTGTATCAAATATTCATTCTAGGGGCAAGGATGATTATAGTTTGGCCTGATGTCAAGTTCATGGAGGAAAAGACATTTAGAAGGTCCAAAGATCTACCTATAGATGATTAGAGTGAGAAGCCAACATAAGCTCTAAGGATCGTTCAACTAAATCAAGGGAAACAAAGCTCAAGTAGAATTACTAGTACAAGCACAACCTCAAGTGCTGAGAGTTTGCAAAATATGGAGCAACAGGTGAAACAAATCCAAGAGATGAATCAAGAAGATATGGAGGTTGATATTTCATCCTCTACTATTGGCTAGAGGAACTGTGATGTTCAATAGACACTTAGGGATACTCAAGAGTTTGTGGGTGCTCCTAGGAGGAGTAGTAGACAATGGAGACAAAAAACCAAGTATGCTTATTATATGGAATTAGTTTGTCAGTTGGTAGATAGTGAGCCTTCTAGTTATTAGGAGGCCACACAATATTAGGTGTGGCGAGATATGACGGTTGAGGAACATACCTCAATAAGGTAGAATGATTTGTGGGAGGTTTTGCCTAGACCAATAGATAGGTTTGTGGTTGGATCATGTTGAAACTTTAAGATAAAGCATGGTGGAGATGGTAGCATCGATACATACAAGTCAAGTTTTGTGGCAAAGGGGTTCTCTCAGAAAGAGGGAATATACTATGAGGAGACATTTTCTCTAGTGTCCAGGTATACTTCTATATGAGCTATGATCTCGTTTGCAGCATAGATGGGATGGAAGATCCATCAAATGGATGTCAAGACAACATTCCTTAATGGAGAGTTGAAAGAGGAGGTATGCATAGAAAAACCTGAAGGCTTTGTAGCACACATCAAAGATACCAACGTGTGTAGATTGAAGAGAGCCTTGTATGGACTCAAGCAGGTTCCTAGAGTGTGGTATGAGCACATTGATACATACTTGCAAGGAATGTGATTCATGAAGTGTGAGGTGGATGCTAAACTCTACTACTTGGTGGTTGGAGGTGAGGTTATCATTTTTGTTCTATATGTGGATAACTTGTTTTTAACAGGTTCACTGAGGCTCATAAGGGAGTGCAAGAAAGACCTTGCAGTAGAGTTTGAGATGGAAGTTTGAGACTTGTGCAATACTTTCTATGCATGGAGGTATGACAGAAAGATGGAGAGATTTTACTTGGACACGGGAAATATTGCATCGAAATATTGAAGAGGGTCAGGATGGAGGATTACAAAATCATGTCTACACCTATGATCACAAATTAGAAGAAGGTAGACACATCTTGGGAGAAGGATATAGATCCCACCATATAAAAGCACTTGATTTTTTCTCTTATGTATTTGGTCAACACCAAGCTAGATATACCTTTTACAATAAACTCTCTTAATTAGTTCATGGTTGAGCCAAAGAGAGTGCATTGGACTGGGACAGAGAATGTGCTACATTATTTGCATGGTACAATTGGGTACGAGATTAGATATGCTCGAGGTGATGGAACCAAGTTGATAGGCTATATTGACGTAGATTGGGTAGGGATTGTACAATAGACATGAAAAGTACTTCAGGGTGTTGGTTCAATTTGGGATTAGGAGTTGTCTCTTGGTTTAGCAAGAAGAAAAAGTCCATGGCTCTGAGTTCTTCAAAAGCATAGTACATAGTAGCTAGCATGGAAATGTGTGAATTTATATGGCTTCGGAAGTTGCTAGTAGACTTATTTTCTGAGAGGGTTGAGACTACAGTGATACACTATGACAATTAGAGTTGCATTAAATTATCTATGAATCTCATGTTTCTCAATAGGTCTAAGCGTATAAACATCAGATATCAATTCATCAAGGATTTTTCACAATGAGGGATTGTTCAGCTACAATACATACCTAAGGAACAATAGGTAGCAAAATTTTTGACAAAGCCACTGGGGAAGGTGAAATTCATCTTCTTCATGGATAAGTTGGGTTTCATGCAGAACAACTTCCTCGCTAAGAGGGAGTGTTAGTTGGGGTAGCTTGGAGAGTTGTTTGTCCATTTCTCAAGCAATTAGTAAATAATTGTTTGCTGGATAATTTGTTAGAATGCATACAATTATTTAATTAATTTAGTGATTCCTTTATGCACATCTAGAAAACTAGTTTGTTAGGGTTTTTTAGGGTCTAATGTATCTCAGTCATTGATTTAGATCAAATCTCAACCGTTGGTTTTCCAATGAGAGTAGTATAAAAGGGGTCATTGGGCATTTGGAGAGGACACAATTGAGAATCATTTGCAGTGATAGAAAATGAATTTGCACTCTTATAAAATAGTTTTGTAGTGATAAAAAGAGCACGGTGATAGCGTGGGAGATAGCAGTAGTGGAATATCAACAACAAAAATTTGGAGAATTTTTTTTTGAGGACAATATTGTTGAAGCTCTGCCAATAAGAGGTATGTAGTTTATGTATCTCTTAATTTGTTAAAGTTTAATATAAATTCCTCATCTTCAGTATTAGTTTTACCTTCGGGATTTTTCTAGGGACAATTTATCCAAAAATACTGTGTTCATTATGTTGAATATTTTTGATCCGTGATTTTATTTGTGAAATTGCAATTGTGTTATTTTTCAATATTAGATGTGAATTAATTTTTGACAGTTGATTAATCTATATAAGATAGGAGATTAATAATCAATAGATGCAATAGAATTTTTCACAACAAGGAGAATCAAATTCTAGTTCCTTGTTGCAGATGCATTTCTTTACTCCTTTGTTAGTTGCCCATGTAAATCACAAAGCTCCCATTTGGCATTAATCTGTCGCTTGGTGTCTTTAATAAACTATATCCTTATCCATTTTGTGTTTCCTGAGATGGGTCACGCCCTAGTAATTATCGCCCTATCTCTTTTCCATTTTCCAAGGCTAGTAATGTGATTTTAATCTTAGCAAGTCTGCCTAGAATGCTAGTAATTAAAATCTTTTTATAAATCTTTACCTTGTGTAATCCTAGAGAAAGTTTGACAATCAATTCAGACAAATAATTTATTTTTTGCTTGGTAAAAGCCCGAAGCCATTATATTTATTAATTTTTAAATAGGTACAGATTCCTCCATTTATTGCGGGCACTGGTAGGAAAGAATGGGGAAGAAAACCTCCAGTCTTTCCTGGGACCTTGGTCCAAATCATTAAGGTACACAGAAGTATTTATGAGGGCATTCCCTCATTTACAAAAATAGATGAAGGCATTCCTTCATTTATAGTATTTAGAGAATTCCTTTAATCAAATTGACTTATATTACATTACATATGTTCTGAGTCTGGTAGTTTTTATACCCATTTCTAGGTGGCTTGTTTCTAGTAGATAACATTCCCCATCCTACCATATAGCTATTAGAACATCAATTTTGTTTACAATCTGTATTGTTCTTGCACACATAATACCACTATAGGAATGATCTCTATTCATACTAAATTGATTAGTATTTAAGTACGAAGAAATGATTAATAGTATTTGAGTTAATTGTCTGATGTTATTAGTTAGGCACACTGACTTGGATTTTATACCCCTACCACCTGATTCATATTCTTACGATATTCTATAAGCCTTACTTTTACTATTAGCTAATGAACTTGATAGTGCATGGATTTTAGTTTAAACTATATATTTAAATATTTTCTATATGTTCGTTCCTATAAAACTATGTTAAAATAGAATGGGAATTCCATAAATTCTTGCAAAAATAGATAATAGAAAATATGTATACTCATATATATATATATATATATATATATATATACACACACACACACACACACATATATATACATATATATATATACATATATATATATA
>MU228150.1:3044164-3068798 GCA_018584345.1 Thuja plicata | reverse complement strand
GGAGGGGATGTCTTGATCTTGATTAGGAATGGTATCATGAGGGGGGTTAAGGGGGATAAGTGGATCTTGATATGGAAGGAGAGGATATTCATATGGAAAGGTGTCATAAGATGGAGAGGTGTCATAATATGGAGGAATGTTTAGAGCTAGAGGAGAAGAGGAATCCATGTTAGCATGCTTTGGAACAAGGTATTGACATGTGTGGACTTGTGGGGGTAATGTGATGGAGGAGGTGGAAGATTCAGCTTGAGTGGATGGAGGGATGGGAGACTCATAAGGATTAGGAGATTGAGGTATGTATTGATTTGGAGAGGACGGTGGTGGGTTCATGAATCGAGGGGATTTCATAACTTGATTTGGGGATTTATATTTTTCTTCTAGCCTTTGGATCCATTCAATGGAAAATGTAGTGTGGGATGGGGGTGATGTAGGATTTGGAGGATTGGGATTATTTGGAGGATAAGGATTATGATTTTGGACATGAAGCTCAAAAATGGGAGGGGGGGTTAGGTGTACGATTGGGATTAAATGGGAGATGAGAATTATGAATTTGGAAAAATGGGGAAGGACATATGTTTTCAAAGGAAAACTTTTCCTTTTGAACCCCATTTTGTAGGATAAGGACAATGTTTCGAAGTTCTTGAATCTCATGGGAAATGTGGCTATGAGATGAATTTCCCTTGTCAAAGGTAAAGGAAGGATAATAAATGGTAGATGAATTTGGATTGGATATGATGTTTTGAGGATTGATTTGGTAGGTAGGTTGGATTGTAGGTATGGTTTTAGGATTAGGGTTTAGCACTTTATAGTCCTCAACCATTTTGTGAAACCAATCCATATTCATGATGTTTGAATGAGAGGTTTTGAAATTGGATTAGAAGATGATGTGGAAGAAGTTTTAGATTAAGAGTGGATGAAGTGAAAGATTTGAGGATGGATGAAATATGAACTTAGGAGTTAGGAGAAATACTTGGACTTTGCTTTGATTTAAGAGGACAAGGCCTCAAGGATTTTGATTTGATTGATTTTGATTTGATTTTATTTGATTTTGATATGAGGGCAGAGCCTCAAAGTTGGATTTGATTTGATTTGGATTTAAAGGTTTGAGACAAACCTAGGTGAAACAATACCCTATGATTGTGCAAAAAAAGAATTGATTTGGATGATGATATATTCTTCTACTTGGAGATAGACTGATGATCCCAAGAAAAATAGGATATGACTAAGAGAATTAACTACTTGAGACAGACTGATGTTCTCAAAGAAATATGATTCAAATAAATGTTTGCTAATGATGAGGGTCTATGAAACACTTTGAAAAATCTTTCTGTCAGAAATAGGAAATGCCCTATTCTCCCAAGAACACCTGCATGCATAACTGGTCATAAGAAAGAAGCAAAGACAGAAGAAGCTATGGTGGCCAAAAAGACAGAGACATGATATCCATGTTGAAATAATAAATTTCTATTATCAACAAAAATGAATACAATACAATCTCCTTAATGAAATGCAAAGCGGTGAATCCTTATAAAAGGATACTAAAACCCTAAAGGTGAAAACCCTAGAGAATAATAAGCTGCCTAAGTTTAACTTAAGCATACTAATAATTAAATAAATTAATTATTAGCTATAATGTGACTACTCTAACACTTTCAACCTAAGATTTGAGATGAAACATCTTGATGAAGGTGTGAGAGATGAAGCTTGATTTGATGTGGGTTAATCTTTACTATGGTTGGATGTGGGTCAATCAAGATAACTAGGAGTAAAGTCCAAATATTTTGATGGTGCTCCTAAATCAAAAGTAGAAGATTTTATGAAAATTGGAATTAGAAGGAGATATGGATGAAGATTTGAATGAAGAATGTATGAACCTTAGAATAAAAATGAGAGATGTTGGAAGACAAGGGAATAATTAAGGGTGATTGGTTTGGATGAAAAGGAAGATGAATTGGATTAGGATTTGATAGAATGATATGAGGTTGAAAAGTGGATTGGATTAGAAGAATGATGATGTGATTAAGTTGGATGAAAGATGAATGATTAGATTGGATTAAGAAAGAAGATGTTGATATGGACTATGAAGAATGGTTAGGATGAAAGTGATTAGATGAGAATTAGAACCTTGATTGAGTGATTAGGAAGATGCTGAAATGATTAGCATACTTAAGATAAGATAGATGATTTATAAGACGTGATTAGGATGATTAAGAAGAATATGGATGAATTAGAAGAAGTGATTAGGATGAAGGGAATGATTAGGATGAAGAAGGAAGATATCTAGAATGATTATGGATGATGATTAAGATGAAGAATGATTAAGATGACTAAGGGTGATTAAGAAGAATGTGAATGACTTGGAAGAAGTTATTAGGATGATTAAGATAAGATGAAGAATTTGAAAGATTGATTAGGATGTAGATGTTGATTAAGAATGATTAGAAGAATATGGTTGGTTGGATTTGATTAGAGAGATGATTCAGAATATTATGGATGATTAGGAGATGATGAGTATAATGATTAAGGATGATTGGGATTAGAGGAATGATTTGGATAATTAAGAGGGTGATTAGGATAAGAATTATTTGATAGATAGAATAAGTGATGTGGAGATGATGTGAAAAGCTTGACTAGACTAAAACAAGAATGTTTTTGTTTTGTTTTTGCAATGTTTTGATGTTTTTGATTTTTTGAGTTTTTGACTTTTTTTGGAATTTTATGTTTTATGATGTTTTTGAGTTTTTGAAGTTTTAAACATGCAAAATATACAATGTAATTATATACAAGACAAAATCTCTAAGGATTAATTTGGATGGTGTGTCCCCTTCTGGCTGCAAATGGGGAAGGTCTTAAACACTCAAGCACATCAAACACATCAACATCCCTATTGAGGTTTCAACTAGGATTTACAAGCTCAACTAAGAAATGTCCTTGATATACACAAGGTACATGAGGCCCAAATCCGTAGATGAAAGAGAATAATGCCACGCAGTCGACAGGAGATGGTAACCCAAATCTCCACCTTCACTTCCCAAAGGTATAAATTTCTTTGGGGCTTATCCAAGAGTGAAAATATTTTACTTCCAAGAAAGGTGTCTTTGGATTCACCTCCCGATATTTATACTCCAGCAGAATACAGGAGTTGAGGTCATCCCTTGAGGTGATCAAATCCCCAAGCAGGCCTCCTAAAAAAGAAAACAAGACCACATATTTCTTGTGCACTCAAGGTCACCCAAAGGTGCGAGAGGAGATAATACGTACATGATCTTGGGGTTTAAAATACACTTGTTCTTTTTAGATCCCAAATCCAAATGTGAAAGGTTTATTTTAATCCCAATTTGCAAAATGTGTGGAAAACACTTCAAACAGATTTTTTAAAGCTAAAAATAATTAAAAAACTAGATTCCTTGCAATTTTTGATAACTTTTGAAGAAACAATGACTGAAAAATGACTTCGTATGCAAAAGTTATGAGTGTTTCAAGATTACAAACAATGGGTGACTTTGAACGCATGCAACTGATTTTTGGAGAACAATCTGATAAAATTTATTGCAAAATTGAATAGAGGGCTGAATCATCTTTCTGACACCTTTTGAATCGTCCAAAACGGAGCTTGTATGAAAAAGTTATATAAGTTTTTGTGAAACAGCTCCTTTATGGATTACAAGGAGGAAAGGGCTAAGTTTAGCCCCTGGCAGCCAGCCCTTGGGTCCCATGTGACCATAGGCTACAAGAAGGGGGCTGGAAGTTTCAGTAGAGCACCTGGTCGCCTATATGACCAAGAGCTAATGCCTGCAAAAATTAAAAAAAGAAAACAATTTTAAAACTTATTATTACATAATAATAAAAAATAGACCAGCTTTTGAAACATATAAAAACAAAATAAAATTTAAAGTGCCACTTTGGGCAGAAAATTTTGTTTTGTTTAAAAATTTATGCTGGGCATAAAATAAACATGATGGATATGGAGAAAGAATATGGAGAAAGCATGCATGCAAATGAATAGAAATAAGAATGAGAAACAAAGACTAAACTATTCAAAACCACACATGCAGACCTCCCAAGTGAAGATGAAGAGAGGGTTGTAGATTGGAATGTGGTTGCTCACAATCCTGCAGCATAACAATGTGATGAAAAAGCTTGTTGAAGGAGAGGAGAGGGCTCTTCTTTTATAATTTTTGAGGAAAATGGACGGTTGAGATTTAAAGTTGGATGGAGGGCTAAGATTATTTAGGATCAATGATATGTCCATGAGGTGGAGGCCAAGTGGATTAGGGTTTTGACCATCCAAAGGGGGAAAGATGCTCACACATGTGTGAGAAAATTTTGAAAGTGATGGGTCAATGACAAGGTGTAAAAGGGTGTAAGAGGGTGAGAAGACCAAAGTTGCTCACACATGTGTGAGCAACTTGAGAAAGTGATTGCTCAAGGTTGAGTTCACATGTGAAGGGGGAAAAATGTGTAAGTGTGTGTAAGATGTGTAAGGATTTTTAAGAAATGTGTAAGTAGTATGTAAGAGTCACATGTGACTTGGGTTTGCTAATCCTTTGATTAGGATTGGGTAAATGATTAGGGAGTGATTAGGTGGAAGATTATGATTAATTAGTAGTAAGTGGGGTAGAAGGATGGGTTAGGTTAGGGAAGTGAGGTTAGGTGAGGGTTAAAGTTAGGAGCCATGTGCTCAAATAGAACTAGATGCAATATTTAATTCCATGTTGGAGAAAAAGGGATAAGCTAGGTTAGTTTAATTAATTTAAGAATTAATTAAACTTTTAGGGGAATGGAATAGGATAAGACTAAATAAATGTAAATTTACTTAATTAGGGATAGGGATAAAGAAGATTATTAATTAAATAAATGTAAATTTATTTAATTAAAGGTAAGATAGGGATTATTAAATAAATAATAAATATCTATTTAATTAGGCTAGGATAAGGGTAATGGATAGATTTGTGTGTGTGTGTGTGTGTGTGTGTGTGTGTGTGTGTGTATATATATACACACACACACACCCTCATACTAGTTTTGCATCATAACTATTTCTTAAATGAAAAGAAGCTACTACATATACTATTCATTATGAACTTGAAATAACAATTTATATTATCATACTCATATGTTTATATTTAATAAACAGCTTATTTTGGATATGAGTATAATGTCTTTCTATATACATCTAAGGTATAATAACTTGAAGGAAGCTAAATTGAAAATTAGTGCCAGTCTGTTAACCTTCTCTATACATTCCACTATATACCCTTATTTACAGATTATCCCAATTCATTCTCCACCTTAGCCTTTTTGAGGATCATGATTTCATCATCTATTTCCACCTCTTGTCATTTCCCAGCTTTGGTGCCTAGGCTCTTGCATAACCAAGCTTTTTTTAGGAAGATAGGTGGATCATTCTATAATTGTTGCTCCATGTTAATTTGGTTGACCTATGGTGGGACATCGAAGCCCTCAGCTTTAAAATAATGAAGAATTCAATTAGGGTCTGATGTAATCCTAACATGCTTCCACAATATTAGAAAGTGAAGGTTTTTCTTTATCTCCTCCCAGTGATTGTCGAAGGCTTCTGGATCTTTAAACATCAAGCATGACCTCCGTGGTATCTTAGAATCATGCTCAAGACTCCCTTGGCCTCCTTCATGTAATCTTCTAGATATGGGACCATCTGCCTAAAATTGATACTACTAACCACCGCCTCTAGGCCGCCTAAAATTTTTGTTAGTAATAACTGAGAGAGGGGGCGGGTGAATCAGTGGCCTCAAAAATATTCTAATAATCAACCCAAAAAATTAGTACCACAATATTAAGCCTCTAGTTATCTTTAGTCCTATAAGATGAATGCCTCCAAATACTTTTATCAAATTACTACTGCTCGGAATGCTTTGTAAAACCTTCTACTATATGTTTACTAAATAGAAGTCTATTAATTTACTGAAAGATAGTAAATTATCTAGAGTATACCGATCAATCCAATTAATTTAAGTGTAATGCAAAACACTAAAGTAATGACTCATAAACACATTGACACATGGATTTTTAACGTGGAAACCCTGTTAAGGGAAAAACCACTTGGGACTGGTAACCCAAAATTTTCACTCTTTTGAAGTGAGCTCAGTGAAGAGCCAACCCTGTTAAAGGTTACAAACACACTATTAGGTGTGACCTTGTTAGAGGATTTAAAATTTTAGTCTGTCACTTGTTATCGGGCATCTCTATGCTACCTTCCTTGATCAAACACTCACTTGGCCTATCAATAGGTATCTGGAATCTCATGCTATCTTCATGATCAAACATTTTGATAATCCTTGGGATGTATCTCAATATAGAAAGGATCTTTAAATCCCGCTCAGTTAAGAGACTTTCTAAATCAATGGTTATACTGAAACAATATGATATGTTCATATATACAACTTATACTTGCATATTTTTTAGATCTATTGTAATCTCATAAAACTATTTTGATCAATATATCTCAGTTTATGCCTTTGCTCCACTTTGATTCTACTTGGTGATTCTGTGCTCTGTTGCTCGGTGTCTGCAAAAAACTTTAGCTCTTTCTTCAGCTTGTTGATTAGGACTGTATGAAGTTACTCTTCATCAGTTTCTCTTCAGCATCCTCTTTTCATTCATTCACCCACCACACCAATTCACAATGAATTGAGTTTTCTCTTTATAGACATGATATCACTGTTGTTAGGTTCTTAATTTTCTTGATCTTGGCATGATCCAAAATTCTCGCTAATTAGATTTAAATAAAAACTCCTATTTTATCTCACTGAGATCTTCTTGCCAACTGGACAAAACAACTTTAAATCCATTACTTATCTCTGGCTTTATCTTGTCAATGAAAACAAAGATATCTACCAGTTAACTCTATATTTTGCTCTGCTCGCTAGATATTTTTTCATTTCTAAACTCAGGTTAATTTTGGTGTTTAACTCTTTGATAGCTTCGGTCAATACTCTAGTTCTCCTCGGGCTTCTCCATCGGTTTACACTATGTTTCTAGCCATCAGTTATGCTTGTGATTTTGCTCGTCAGTAATGCTTGTCGATGTTCTTGTTTGGGCATCACTATGACTTGAATTTTTGTGATCTCTATCCATTAGTGTCCACTGACCATCGGTGTTTGAAGTCATAATGTGAATGCTTGTCTTTTGTGCATTATTGAAAGCATAATCTTTTATTCTTTGATTCTCTAAAGTCTTTGACACTTTGATTATAAATAATTATATTATATCAAGTTGATATCAATGACAATACAATCCATTAATTGATTTAATGTCTTGCATTATCCTTCTGCATTTTGGTGATCAACTTAACATCTTCAAACATTCAATCAGTTACATGTCATCAATCTCTCCCTTTGGCATTGGCAGCAACATACTACATTATTATACTATACTATCACTAATACAATATGAAATATACATTTTTATCAAGCTTTCCTTATGTAACTATTACAAATGTCTGGCTCTCGGTAAGCTCAAAAAATAGCTTAGATTTATTTCATGCAGAGTGGTTTTCTTCAATCTTTAATCCCTTCTCTAGATAGATGTATCATTTGATATCTCTATTCTGATATTTACTCTTCCTTGATTGTTCCCCTTCTTGATAATCTCTTTTTCCTTTGACATAAATCTTTCTATTTATTTGAACTCTCTCCCTTTGTTACTTCTCTCCCTTAGATGGATATTTCGTATGTAATCAATTTATCTCCCTTAGAATATTGATTAATTCTTCCCTCTGTTGCTTAGGAACTTCACTTCATGGATAATGATATAATTTCTCTCTTTATCATATCTTTCCCTTATTTTAATGAGATCATCTCTCCTCTTATATGATATGGAATCATCTCTCCCTTTGATAATAAAAATCTCTTCCTGATGATAATGAGATAATTCTCTCCCTTTGTATGATAGTAAGATCATCTCTCCCTTTGAAAACAATGCCAAAAAAAAATACTTCTCCTTGTTTTATCATTTATATCATGTTCCATCCCTTTGCATAATATATTCCTTGAATTTCCCTATCCATCAGCAATACAATTTCTCTAGTTTTTGGTGCAAATATGTACCTTGATATGTACAGGTATATATGTTGCTGTCCATCTTAGTGTTTGCATCAACATGACTGATTATCAGATTTGGTATAGGCTGATGCAACCTCCTAATCAACTTACTAACCAATAGACAAGGGTTGGACCCCTAGTCTCTATCTCAAGTACTCAAATATATCGTTCAATAATGGATTTGTGAATATGTTAGCTAACTATTTCTTTGATTGAACATATTCTAGTGTCGCTTACTTTTCTTGCACTTGTTCTCTTAGATAGTGATACTTGATAGAAATATGCTTAGTCTTAGCATACATGACTGGAATCTTAGAAATGTTTATTGCACTGGTGTTATCACAATAGATAATTACTTGTTCAATAATCTTCATATTCATACCTTCCAACAATTATTTGATCCATGCAATATTGGAGCAATTTGCAGCATCATCCATATACTCTGCTTTTGTAGTAGACTAGGAGATGCATCCTTGCTTCTTGTTGATCCATGTGACAAGTCTGTCACCCATGAAGAATGCTCCTCCAGTTGTGCTCTTTTGGTCATCAATGTTTCCAACCCAATAAACATCTGTATAGACTTGTAGCTCAAATTTTCCTTCTCTTTTGTACCATAAGCCATAGTCCTCGGTGTTCTTCAGATATCCCAAAATTCTCTTGATAGTAGTCATTTGTGATTCTTTTGGGATTAGCAGATAATCTTGCAACTATTCCAACTGTGTGTGCTATATCTGGTCTGGTGTGAACAACATACATTAGTTTTTCAATCATTGATCTATATAAGGTCTAATTTACCTCATTGGATTTGTCTTCTTTTTTCATCTTATATCCAGTAGTCATAGGTGTTCCAACTGGTTTGGAATCTTCCATCTTGAATATCTTCAGCACTTCCTTGATGTATTTAGACTGATTGATGTATATGCCTGAATCTTGTTGAAGAATCTATAGACCAAGAAAGAATTTGATCTCCCCAAACATAGACATTTCAAATTCCCTTCTCATTTCATTAGCAAAGGATTTGCATAACAATTCATTTTCCCCAAAAATGATATCATCAAAAAAAATTTTAGCAATCAAAATATTACCATCGGTATCTTCTTTTAAGTATAGATTACTATTTTCACTTGTTCTAACAAATTTTATGCTAATGAGATATGAGTGAAGTCTTTCATACCAGTCTCTCAGTGCTTGTTTCAATCCATACAAGGCTTTATGTAGTCTACATACCATGTTTCTCTTGTCTGGATCAACAAACCCTTCTGGTTGTTCAATGTATACCTCTTCTTCAAGTATTCCATTTAGGAATGCAGATTTGACATCCATTTGGTATACCTTGAATCCTTTAGATGTAGCATAAGAAAGTAAGATTCTAACTCCTTCTAGTCTAGCAACGGGTGCAAAGGTTTCTCCATAACCAATATTTTCTTCTTGTGCATATCCCTTGCATACAAATCTTGCTTTGTTTCTAGTGACTTCTCCATTCTCATTCAAATTGTTTCTGAATATCCATTTGGTACCAATGACATTCTTGTCATCTGGTCTCAGTACTAGTGTCCATGTATTGTTCTTCTTAATCTATTCTATTTATTCATTCATAGCACTGACCCAATCTTCATTCTCAAGTGCATTGTTAACAGATTTAGGCTCAAAATCACAAAGTAAACATCTGGTGTTAAGTGAATTACTTCTTGTTCTTATTCTAGCCTTTTTGTCTCCTATGATTTGATTTTGTGGATGATGTCTTCTGACATACATGCCAAGTTTCAATTCAGCTCTGTGTTTATCATTCTAATCATCTTCTTCACCTTCATTCTCTTCTCCATTGTTTGGAACATCATCTTGAGGATTATCCTGATTGTCGATAATTGTAGCCTAATACTCAGGTGCAATGTTCTAATGCTCGGGAGTGACACACAGTTGCTCAGGTAGAGTGTCAGGTTCTATATAAAAAAACCTATTGTATTCCTCTGGTTCCTTTTTTCTTTCCTTATCATTATTTTCTGCAAATTCATCTATTTTCACATTTTCACTTTCAATGATTTTTTTAGATGACTTGTTAAGACATTTATAAGACTTGCTTTTGGTTGAGTACCCTAGGAAGATACCTTCTTCACTTTTGCTATCAAGTTTTAAATTTCTATCATCCTTCAATATATAACATTGACTACCAAAGATTATGAAGTAACTTACATTGGGTGTATGACCATACCAAAGCTCATAGGGTGTCTTCTTTGTGCCCTTCTTCAATTGTACTATGTTTAATGTGTAGACGGACATACTGATAGCTTCCCTCCAAAAAGTTTGAGTGATGCTTTTCTCAATCATCAATGTTCTTGCACAGTCAACAATTGATCTATTTCTCCTTTTAGCAATTCCATTTTGCTGTGGTGTACTCGGTGTAGAAACCTGTCTTTTAATTCCATGCTCATTGCAATAGTCAGTGAATTCTTCTGAAGTAAATTTCCCTCCTCTATCTGACCTTAAGCATTTCAATTTCTTTTCACTTTGTTTTTCTACCATTGCTTTATACCATTTAAACATCTTAAATGCTTCTGATTTATCTTTTAAAAATATGACTGTCATCATTCTAGAAAAATCATCAACAAAGAGAATAAAAAACCTATCTCCATAGTAGCTCTTTGTCCTCATGGTTCCACATAGATCTGTATGGACTAATTCTAGAATTGCAGTAGATGTATGGGTTTTACTCTTGAAACTAGACTTTGTCATCTTACCTTTTTGACAGTTCTTGCACATCATATGCTCAGGCTTAGTCATGCTCAGTAAGCCTCTGACATTCCTTTTGTTGCTTATCTTTATCATGTTTTCAAAGTTCACATGACACAATATTTTGTGCCACAACCATATGTCTTCGTTTCTAGCCATTAAAAAAGTGGTGTTAGTGTCATCAAGATAGAAAAGGTTACCTTTTGTCTGCTCACCGGTACCAATCAATCTTCTTGATTCATTGTAGATCTTTGCCTTCTTATTTTCAAATGCTACTATATGACCTTAATTGTTCAACTATGAAACACTTAGCAAATTATAATTCAGTCCTTTTACCCAATAGGCATTTTCACATTTTATCGGGTTATTCAACATTATGGTTCCTTTACCTTCAACTGGACAAGGTGTATCATTTCCCATTCTCACTAAACCACCATTATAGTATTCAAAAGTCTCAAACTTTTGTTTATCACCGGTCATATGGTGAGTGTAGCCACTATCTATGATCCAGACAAAATTTTTACTAACTTTAGATATGAGTGCAGTTTCTACATACCTTTCTTCATCTTCATCTGAATCATCCTTCATGGCTACAAATACCATCTCAATTTCTTCTTCTGATTCAGTGTCGGTGTCATCAGTTCTGTCCTTAGCTAGGTAACAAGCTTTCTTCCCATTTGTCCTTGTAGTCTCAGTTATCTCTCTTGTCGGATTGTCAGTTGCTCCGATAATCTCTATTATCACCTTTATCAAACGTTTTATGATATGATCTGTCATTTCCTCTGTCATCTTTTCTTTGGTTTGGGCATCTTGTAGCAAAGTGTCCAACCTCTTTACAATTGAAACATACAAGTGTTAATTTACCTTTGTATCTACCTTTTCCTCTCTACAATATTCTAGCCATAAGTGCTTCAATCTCATCAAGTTCTTGATCCTCATTATCACTGTCACTATCATTTCTAACAACATGTCTATGACTTGAGTTACTTATCTTTAGAGAAGATTTGAATGCATATTCTATAGATGGTAAGAGACTATTATCAAATTTGTTCATCTCAATTGAAATTAGTCTACCAATCAGACTATCTAGAGTAACTATATTGTTTGCAACTGCTCTCATTTCTTGAATACAAGAAACTCTAATAGCATAAATAGGCAATAAGGTTCTTAAGATTTTTCTTACCACTATCTCCTCTTCAAGTACACCTCCAACTCCTTAGATAGCATTTACTACCTCTTTGATTCTGCAGCTATACTAAGTGATGTTTTCTCCTTCTATCATCCTTAGGTCATCAAACCTCCCTCTTAGGATTTCTGCCTTTGCTCTTAGTACATTGGCATCTCCTCCATGTACTAGCTTCAACTTATCCCACATTTTCTTTGTAGAGGTTCAAGTTTTGACATCTTCAAACTCAACATCAGAGGGTGACGATGCAAGTTCTATCATCATGCAGTTATGCTCATGCTTTACTCTTAATTTCTCAAGAGTGTGAGGTCTTATAGGCAACACATATTCAATATCTAAGTATTGAACACTATCATTTCCAATACATGATAGGTGGAGTCTTATTCTAATTTTCCATGATGCAAAGTTGTCTTTATTCAACTTGGGCACATTCAACTGTTCATCTTGTGATCTTTTGCTTGAGCTGTTAAACTCCCTTTCTAAGCACACAAGCTCTGATACCAATTGTTAATAATAATTGAGAGGGGGGGGGTGAATCAGTGGCCTAAAAAATATTCCAATAATCAACCCAAAAAATTAGTACCACAATATTAAGCCTCTAGTTATCTTTAGTCCTATAAGATGAATGCCTTCAAATACTTTTATCAAATTACTACTACTCGGAATGCTTTGTAAAACCTTCTACTATATGTTTACCAAATCACAGTAAATTATCTAGATTATACCGATCAATCCAATTAAGTTAAGTGTAATGCAAAACACTAAAGTAATGACTCATAAACACATTGACACAGATTTTTAACGTGGAAACCATGTTAAGGGAAAAACCACTTGGGACCAGTAACCCAAATTTTTCACTCTTCTGAAGTGAGCTCGGTGAAGAGCCAACCTTGTTAAAGGTTAAAAACACACTGTTAGGTGTGACCTTGTTAGAGGATTTAAAATTTTAGTCTGTCACTTGATATCGGGCATCTCTATGCTACCTTCCTTGATCAAACACTCACTTGGCCTGTCAATAGGTATCTGGCTTCTCATGCTATCTTCATGATCAAACTTTTTGGTACTCCTTGGGATGTATCTCAATATATAAAGGATCTTTAAATCCCACTCGACTAAGAGAATTTTTGAATCAATGGTTAAACTGAAATAGTATGATCTGTTCACATATACAACTTATACTTGCCGATTTTTAGATCTATTGTAATCTCATAAAACTATTCTGATCAATATATATCAGTTTATACCTTTCCTCCAATTTGATTCTGCTCGATGATGTCTTTCTCTATTGCTTGGTGTCCACATAAAACTTTAGCTCTTTCTTCATCTTGTTGATCGGGGCTGTATGAAGTTGCTCTTCATCAATTTCTCTTCAGCATCCTCTTTTCATTCATTCACCCACCACATCAATTACAATGAATTGAGTTGTCTCTCTATAGACATGATATCACCATTGTTAGGTTCTTTATTTTCTTGATCTTGGCGTGATCCACAATTCTTGCCAATTATATTTAAAGCAAAACTCTTGTTTTATCTCACTGAGATCTTCTCGCCAACTGGACAAAACAACTTTAAATCCATTACTTATGTCTGGCTTTATCTTGTCAATAAAAACAAATATATCTACCATTTAATTCTATATTTAGCTCTTCCAGCAAGATATTTTGTCATTTATGAACTCTAGTTAATTTTGGTGTTTAACTCTTTGATAGCTTCGGTCAATACTCTAGTTCTCCTCGGGCTTTTCAGTCGGTTTACACTATGTTTCTGGTTGTCGATTATGCTTGTGATTCTGCTCGTCAGTAATGCTTGTTAGTGTTCTTTCTCAGGCATCACTATGACTTGAATTTTAGTGATTTCTGTCCATCAGTGTCCACTGACCGTTGGTGTTTGAAGTCATAATGTGAATACTTGTCTTTTGTGCATTATTGAAAGCATAATATTTTATTCTTTGATTCTCTGAATTCTTTGACACTTTGATTTTAACCGATTAGATTATATCAAGTTGAAATCAATGAAAATACAATCCATTAACTAATTTAATGTCTTGTATTATCCTTCTGTATTTTGGTGATCAACTTAACATCTTCAAACATTCAATCAGTTACATGTCATCAATTTTGTCTATAAAGATCTTTCTACACAGTTCTATGGTTTCTACCTTACGGTACCCGACTCTTAATAAGCATGATATGAAAACCCCTACTATCTCTCCATTGGTTCGTAATGTAAAGTTATAATCAAAATTTGCATCGCTTACCACCCTTTTGGTAGCCCTTTTGGCCATATCGTCCATGGGCTTTAAGATTTTATTCCACCGTTCAGGTGAAATCTTGCCCAGAAAATCCATATCTCTGGTTTGTTTGATATGGAAAGTTTGAGCATTGGAATACTTTTATGTTATGAAAAATACCCATATTAGTCTATGTCTATTTAAAGAAAATATACAGAATTACTATAAGACTATACCGCTTACCAGTGTGCTCCTGGATAATTGTGGTGCAAATGGTGAACCTCTTCTAATCAAATTTATAGACGTGAAGTGTGATTTCTAAAATGGTTTAACTTTGCTTTATTTTTCCATACCTTGGTTGCCCCATTTTCTTTGTTGATTGTGTAATGAATACCATTTGCATTGGTTGTGATAATAATTGCAATCTTTAATGATTAAAGACAAGTAGGCATTTGATGCCTTTCATTTAATAATTATCTTCCATATTATCTCTACATGATTTGATACCGAAGTACTTTACAAGTGAATACCCCATTTTCTGAGAGTTCCATGATTGCTCATTCTGGAAGTTATTCTCTTGTTGATCATGGTTGATGTTTATTAATTATCAATCTTCTATTTCTTGCTTCGTTTACTTTAATAAACCCCTACTCTTTTAAAGTTTGTTTAGTTTATAAATAATGTTATTACTAAGGAAGACATAGACCATTTGTGTTTTTTTTCCGCATATATAAAGATAGATCAATATATAAATATTTGGATAGATTCCACTTATTAACATATCAATCTATCTTATATATCCCTTTGTTCATATATGATTGTTTATTTTTTCATAGAACTGCATTTCTTATTAACTTCTAGAATTTTAGTAAAACAAGAAGAAATATACAGGTTTATATTATTCATTCTCTTCATACATTTCATTAGAGTGGATTGTTAGTCCCACTTCATCCTCTATTACAAATTTATCAAACCAATTAGTCTCTCTAGTAATCTTGATGTGCATAAAGATGAACAAAAAACCTAAAATCCTTCTTATAGCTGACATTTCTGCAATATATCTATTTTTGTCCTCAACCACCATAATAGGAGAGGATGATAAATTCCTATCAATTCCTCTATAATGCTAATAATCTCTAGGTTTAGGGATTATTAAATAATATTTTATACTTGCAATCACCTTATTAAGATCAACAAGATGTTTCCTTTTAAATATTATTCTACACAATCTCCCAATGTCCTAAATATCAGGGTCGACATGTAGAGTTGAAGCGATAATCATTGTTGGAATGTCCAAGTTTACCCTGTGACTGTTGTCATCCTTGACAAATCTTCTCCCTAGAATAATGAACACATCCCTTATAGTTATGTCATAAGTAGCTAGCATTATCTTTTTAATCCTCTTGATAGAAATCTTGCCATCGACGACTATATGAGATTTATTGCATCTCAATTTTATTGCAGTAGCCATTAGTTTTCTTGTAAGATATCCTTACCTTATTTCAATACTTGGCTTCCTTATATAGCCCCTACTAGAGATAAGTCCACATTTTGAAAAGAGGGAGGTGAAACGTTTGGTCTTTTGCATTCTATCAATTCTGATCCTTCAATATCTTTATATTAATGATCGTTTATTTTATTCTTTATTTTCCATTGCCAGCTAAGAAAAGACAATCGGGCTTGTCCCTTTAGTGCCTCTATAAGACTTTTTATAAGATTGTCAACAAATTTTCTTAAGTATATTTGTACAAGAATCTTCCTTCCATTTGTCCTTTGGTTTCCAATATCTTCCTATTCTATTCTATCTTAATATCCTATTTCTGAGAACCTTAATTTGTTCCTACTATTATTTCTTCATTCCTACCTTCCACCCCTTTATTGGAAAGAAGGTCTATAGATTGGTTACCTTCCCTATATATATGATTAGCAGTATATGTTTTGAATAATGCTAATAGGTTCATACTTCTCTTGATTAAACCATTAAGTTTCTAATTCTGAGTGTTCCCAGTTCTGATGGCATTTATAATCAGGGACGAATCCCCTTCTATTTCTATATTATTTAGGTTTAGTATTTTGCATAACAGTAATCCTTTGATCAATGCAATGCCTTCCACCTCATTAATGGTTTCTATATCGAAGAAGGATGATTTGGATGCAATCAATTTCTTTGCCTCATTATGTATGCAACTATCCGCTCTAGCTCTACCTGGATTTCCTTTAGAAGCCCCATCGAAGTTTAATTTGACCCAACCTTCTGTTGGAGGTTTCCATACACAATTACACCTTAGAGCTCCCTTTTCAACATCATGTTGGCCAATAAAGGGAGGAATTTTCAACCCATACCATTATTTCCTTAGTCTCTCATTATTATGGGAAAAAACCATATCTTTCCCTCCTTTCATATTGTGGTTGTTCTTACTTCTATTATATTAGCTTCGATTTTATTTAACATTTGATCTAGGTTTAATTTTTTATCCTTGAATATCCTCTTGTTCCTTTCCTTCCATAATTCCTAGATTATTATGGAAGGTGCAATATTCCATATTTTCCCATAGATTCCAAAGTCCATCATACTTGGCCAAGATTTTAGAATATCCACCAGTTTGTTGGGAAATGTTGTTTTCCACCTCAACTTGTTGGCCAGCCATAACCAACATTTGTACAAGTAATCACAATTAGTAAAAAGATGATCTATAGATTCACACTCTTTCTCGCAAAAAACACACCTCGATGGTCCACTTTATCCTATTTTCTAGAACCATTCCGCTATTAGAATCCTATATTGAACTGAAGCCCATGTGAACATACCAACCTTAGGAAAGCAGTGTTTGTCCAACATAAGTCTATAGGTAGTGGAGTGTGATTTTGTTCTAATTTATACAGGGAGTTATATCCACATTTGGTATTATATTTTCCACTTTTATAATTTTCCCATATTATTCTATCTAGATCTTTAGATGGGTTTAATTTCCTACTATTTAGGATTTGTTCTACTTTTCTCCTAAAAGCTACTAAAGTTCCAGGGTTATTAAAGGGTTTCCATTTCTAGGCCAATGTTCGATTATTGTCATCTAATTCTATATAATCCTTCACATACATACCTCTCTCTTGCTTCATAAGATCTATGTTAGGATCATTATTAAGAATGGATCAAAGAGGTGGGCAAGCATTCCAAGAATCTTCCTAGAATAAAGCCTCACTTCCATTACCAATATCCCAAGTTATATTATCTAGAATAACATTCCGACATTCCATTATAAAAATTCAGATCCGTCATCCTTCCGGGGGAGAGATATGTCTAAATATTCTCAAGCTATCCCTACCATCTAAGTATTTAAATCTAAGAATTTTGGATCATTTGGCCTCTGGATCTCTATACATATTCCAAACTAGTTTGGCTCCCAAAGATATGTTTTGTTGTTTGATATTCTTTATATTTAAACCCCGTGCCTCCAATGGTTTACATATATTTTCCCATGCAATAAGTGATAATCTCTTCTTGTCATGGGAATCTTGCCAGAAAAAGTGTTTTAGTTTTTTGTTAATTTCCTTCTCTATACCTTTGGGAAAACTGAGACACATCATCTGATATATAGGAATAGCAGACAGAACAAATTTGATCATAGTTTTTTTACCAACGCCCGTTAACCATTTCCTTTCCATGATTCAACCTTTTTATCCATATTCTCTATCACATTATTTCATAAATTTGTTGACCTGTTACCCTTATCCAAGGGGAGCCCGAGATACTCGCATGGAAATTCCCCTATATTGAACTCTAGAATCCTACATATACTCTATTGGCTGCAATTAGATGTGTTTAGAAAGTAAATCTCAAATTTTATTTTATTTATTTGTTGTCCAGAGGCTGTTGAATACATATTTAGAATGTTTCTAATTGCATTAGCTTCCATTACATTAGCACTACCAAAGAGGAGATTATCATCAAAAAAATGTTGATGTGTACATGTCTCCATTTCCTCAGTTACCTTGATGCCTCATATCATATTATCATTCTTTTCTTTAGTTAGAGTTCTTCCTAGGGCCTCTACCATAATTACAAAAAGAAAAGGAGATAGTGGATCACCTTGTCTGATACCCTGTGTAATATTAGAAAAATCACTTGGGTTTCCATTGATCATAACGGACATCTTTGGCCCAGAATTGCATTCAAAAATTAGGTTGATCCATTGTTTATAAAAACCAAAGGATTCTAGGCACTTACATAGAAATATCCAGTCCACTTTATCATAAGCCTTTTTAATATCAAGCTTAATAAGCATACTAGAGGAATGGTTATGTTGGATGGTATGAATGGCCTCTTGTGCTATGATTACCCCATCCAATATGGATCTTCCTGGAATAAAACTAGATTGTTCCTCAGAGATTAGTATAGGTAAAAAAAAATTTAACCTATTTGCTAGGGTTTTAGTTAATAATTTATATAGTGTATTGCATAGAGATATGGGTCTGTAATCATCAAAACTAGCCGGATTGATTTTTTTTGGATTAAAGCTATAAAAGTGTTATTTATTTATTGGAGAATCCTTCCTAAATTTCTCATCCTTCTAATGCTAAGACTACCTCATCCCCAATAAAATTCCAACATTTTTGATAGGAGAAAGTAGGAAAGCCATCAGGCCCCAGGAATTTATCTAAATGAAGATGTTTTAAGGCCACCTCCACTTAATATTTAGTAAATTTTTCATTTAATATTTTATTGTGATCCTTAGTAATAATACTAGGAATTTTATTTAAAATCTCATTTTGGGCCAATCTATTCGAGCCTTCCATATTATTTAAAATGTCCTCAAAGTAATTGACTGCTTCTTCCGCTATGCTCTCCAGATTCTCAATTAAAGTAACATCTCCTTTCTTGATGCTTGTAATTTTGTTGAAATTACATTTATCCTTAGAGATATTATGGAAAACCTTGGTGTTTTTGTCCCCTTCAGCTAACCACACTTCTCTGGATCTTTGTTTCCAATATGATTCCTCTTTTCATAATATATCTTTATGGCTACTTAACAAATTTTTTGCTTCATTATAGGTATCTATATTCATCCCATCTCTGAGGATAACCTTGTTCAATTCTTCTATATTTTTCTCTATCGTTTCCTTCCTATCAAAAATATTCCCAAAATGGGATTTATTCCATTCGATTAATCTATGTTTTAAATGTTTGAGTTTTGCATTTAGAATGAAGGTCTTAGATCCCTTAAAGCTTTTTTATTTCCACCATTATTTTATCTTAAGCATACATTCCTCATCTTTAAGCCACATTTTTTCAAATTTAACGGGAGTCTTTTTGGGTGTTAGGTCTTCTTCTAGGGTTAAGTTGATTGGATAATGATCTGATCCTGAGTGTGCTACTATATTGGATTTAAGGCTTACACTGAGTTTGGTTAGATCTCTAATATGAAAAAATCTATCTAATTTCTCAGTGATCAATTTAGACTGTATCCTTCTGTTTGACCAAGTGAAAGTGCCATTATCCAAGGGGATATCCATCCCATTAATCAGTTGTATCCATTCTCTAAATTCTATCATAGTTTGAGTAGTACTCTTAGATCCTCCTTCTCTAATATCTAAAATCAAGTTAAAATATCCACCTACAAAGATATTCATATCTGAGTTACTTTGAATGAAGGATTCAATTTCCTTCCATAATATTATTTTTTCATGTAGAAATTTAGGTCCATATATGTTAATAATTAAAAATTCTAGGCTGCTCCTAAAGTTTTGAATCTTAGCTGCCATCCAGTGAGAATTGGAAGCCAGGAGAGTAGGAGAGATAAACCTCAGATTCTAGATAATGACTAATCCCCCTAAAGCACCTTCCAAGTCTACACCTTTTACTTCCCATATTCCTAACTTTTTACTAAGATTAGAATAACCCTCCTGCCCTAATTTAGATTCTCGAATTTAAAAAAGGGATGCCTCTAAAGAGGATAAACTTCTCTTAAGAAGGCGTTGTTTTCTAGGGGCATTTAAACCCCTAACATTCCACAAAATTATTTTCATGGTGTCCTAGGAAGGATCTTCCCCTTCCCTGCATTCAGGATTGATGTTATTTTAACCTTTCCTATAACTTCCCCATCTTTGCATCTTAACTCTATAAGAGATTTCCTACACCTCTTGATTGAATGTTTTGGATAATCTGGATATGTTTTATCGACATATGCAAAAGCTAATCCTAGTTTCCTATCCTTGCTAGATTCAGAGTTAGGGTTCACATTGGAACCCTGGTTGTAATCTTCATCATTCATGGATTCAATTAATTTGAGAATCAACATATCCTGAGAATCATGATGTAAACCTAGAAAATCATTAATTTCTTCTATCTCATTCTCATCTACATCTTCATCTAGAAATTTGTCTTTATTTTCATCTGAAAACTTGATATAACTCTGGATATCCTTATTGTCCCTATCTTGTAAGACCTTTGTCTGTTTAGGGATAATCTGTAGAGGCCTAGGGTATAAATTCATCTCTTGGTTATTTTTGAATTCTTTCCCATTATTTAGATTATCTAAAAGAGAAATCTTGCTTGAATCATTCTTGTTTAAGGATTCCATTTTCCTATCATTTTGATATAGCATAATATCTGCTAATGTTTTGTTTTTGTTTAATGCCATTATTTTATTTATCCATTTGATTCTTTGGTTATTAATTTCCTCTATATTAGTGGTTTTCTCTTCAGAAAATTCCATTAGATCCTCATCCTCAAAAACTATTTTATTACAAGGCATCACAATACTAAGATTTGACTGATCTCGTTTCTTAGGATGGGTTGATTTAGATATTTTCTTTGGGCACTGAACAGTATTACCAGCATTCCAGTTTTTGATGCTAATAAAGTCTTTATCAACATAAAACCCAACACTTTCAAGGGGTTCAAAAGGAATTTTTTTGTTGTTAGATATATATCTGTAGACACCTAAAAATGGTTCAAGCCTGCTAGTTGTTGTCAGATATATATCTGTAGACACCTAAAAATGGTTTGAGCCTGCTGGTCTACGTGTTTTAACATTGTTAGCTCTACAATTGAAACATTGTTTTGTGACCTAATTATTCCTCTATGTCATGTATATGATCTTTATTGTATAGCAACATTGTGTCTTTCATCAATGATTGAATATTGCAAAATCGTTCAATTATTTACTAACAATTCTACTTTCACTATCAAATCAATCATTTCCAAATCATTTCAAAACCTTCCTAAACCGACCCTAAGCCATCCCAAACCTTCCTAAACCTTCCTAAACCAATCCTATTCGAACCTAAACCATTCCAAATCTTCCTAAATCAGTTCAAACCTATCCTATTCCATTCCTAATCACTTGTAGAACCATTTTGGGGCATTGTCCAAGATCATCGATGCCTAATCAACCCAATTTCAAACCAATCAATCAAACCCTAATTCCAATTCAATAAATCTTATCATCATTTCAAGAGCATTTTCCAAGATCATCGATGCTTTGTATCCTTTCAATCAACCATTTGATAACACTATCAAAGATCATCAGTGTTATCACTATCAATCTATCAATTTCAATTCAATAGTGTTGTTCATTATTGTCAATACTTTTTCTGATTATCATTTCGGGAACATTGTCAAAGATCATCGATGTTCCCCATTTCAATTTCAATCTTACGACGCCATCAAAGTTCATTGGCACTTTTCAATCATTTCCAATCATCATTATCCGGGCGCATTGTCAAAGATCATCGATGCCTCGTCATTTTCTAAACTATTCTGGAACCCTCAGAATTAACCCTAATTCTTATCAACATTATCAAAATCCCTTCAATTCGACATCAACATCCTCAATTCAACCTATAATCCACTAATTTCCCCCATTGGATGAATAAACCATAATTTATCCTAAGTCATAATTGAATAAATAAAAAAACTTTATTTATTCCCTATTTCCCTAAGTCTCCAATAATTAATTAATTTCTATTAATTAATTAGCTAATTTCCATTTATGATATTTCCATAATTTCATAAATCTAATTTTGATTTTGAGGAATATTTGAGAATATGAGATTATTGATTTGATTAAAGATTCATAATCTCACCTAAATATCATATCCCTTAATTGAGGATTCTCATCCCTATTAAGGTGCTTCCTAAATTTCTCCAAATATTTTCAATATCTCCTCAATATCTCTCCCCCATTTCATGCTTCCAAACATCCTACCAACCAAAATCTTGGTTGGTGCATTCATTTTTTGCAATCTCACCTAATTGATCCCCATTTTCTATAAAATAGATTCATTTCTCCCATTCAAGGTTAGACCACTATCTTCTAGTATTCTCATTTCAAAATCTATGCTTTCAAGAGTCTTTGTGCAATCTTGTTATTGTCAAAGAGCAACATCAATCCTACTATGGAGAAGAAAGAAGGACATGGGAGCTTCCTTTGAAGGAGGTTTTTAAGTTTCATGCTTGTGTTTATGAATCCCTTTTGCAAATAGCTTTCACGGTAGATTAGATAGGTTTAGTATATTTGTTTAGGGTTTTTGGTCCCCTAGATATGCTAAATAGGCCTTTTTCTAGTCTTACATTTGGTGAACCCGATCTGAATATGCAAATCTGATTTTTCTTTGTTGTTTTTTGATGTGTTTTGCAGGTTTTCAATGATTCGCTCATATCTCCCAAACATCTAGGAATCTATCCATAAAATTTCTATTGTAGGTTGGGGATGGTATCAGGACTCTACAGTCCAAAAATCAGATTTTTATGATTAATTTTTTGTGATGTTTTGCATTTTTATGATTTTTCATAAAATATTAATTTCGGGCACAAATGAGTGAATTTTTCTAAAAAATTTAGATTTATGGAAATATCTTCAAAATATAAATGGGGTGTATTCTCTGTGTGTTTTATTTTCACGACCAATAATGGCCTAAATAAATACATCTTTGAAACTAGTCTGTTTTAAAAAATAGGGTCCCTAGGGCACATATTAAGGAATTTTTTAAAAATTCTTACATTTTTGGAAATCTCACTGATTTTTAAGATGGGTTACTTCTTTCCATTTTTAATTTTATGGTCTATAGATATATCTAAAAATTAGATCTTTATGACTAGGTAAAAAGCATAAAAAAGGTGCACTTGTTCCAATTTCAATTGATTTGCATGCTTTTCTTTTGTATGCATTTTTAGGTGTTACTAATGATTTGTGCAGAATTTTGGAAATCATGGGATGAAGACTAAATCCTAAAACTACTAATGGTTTCAAATGCATGACGTTTTGTAGAAGAAATTTTATTTTCCCAAACTCGTGTTTGCTTTTTCGTAGTTATAAAACACTTCACTTTGGTGCTTGAAATGAACTTTATGCTTTCATGTGTCTAATGTGTTTTCTATATTGTAAAACCCTAAGAATAATATGAGTGTATCCTCTCTCCTTTCCTTCATGGATCTTTGGTGCAAGATAAACTCATATCATTCTTATAGAGTGGCTACCTCCCAAGTGCTTTAGTAGAGCCAGTGAGAGTGGATGCCCAACCGGTGACAGGATAAAGCCAAGCCCATCCAACCAGGATATAAATATGCCATTTTGATTAATCTCTCAATAGGTTGGTGTTGAATGCATTATACAAGGAATAAGATCTCCCTCAGTACCCTTGTGGTGCATTAAAACCTACGAAACATAACTTCCATAGGCTGGGAGGCCTCCATAATGGAGCTAATATACTGCATGTATAATCACCCGAACGGATGCCCTTATTAAATAACATGTTTTAGTATCCAAAAACCTTCTATCTATTGGCACAAAAGGTCGGAGACCAACTAAGACACCCCACACTTTCGTGGCTATTAGTCGAGACAACAATCCCTTGGGAAGTGATGTCCCTTAGGAGTTGAAGCTTGGAGTGCTTGAGAAGTGAGTGCACATGTAAGGAGGAGCCTGTGCCTCCAAGCTTCTAGGTTGTCCGCTATTAGTAAGCACAACTGAACTTTGGTTCAAGTGGGGATTCAATAGATATTGTCCTTTCTATCCTTAGGAAGTGGTGTGTTTGTTCATTTTACAACAACCATTCTGAATGATGTGTCTTGTGTGGGTGTTCAAACCTTAATCAAAATGATAACATCTTAAAACACTCTCCTTAAAGAGAAATTTTTCCAAATCAATCTTCAAGAACAATCAGATGGGTCACAACAATACCTTGTCTTTGAGTGAACATATGGAACCTTGAATCTTTCACTTGGAACCTTTTGGCATGCTTGATAACTTTCATATTGCATAGTCATGACCTAAATCTCCTTGCATTTTCATATCAAAAATCCCTTGCATTATAGACCTTATTTTCAATCCTCATTATAGTTCCTTTTTCATATGTCCTAATCATAGCCTTTTTGCATACATAGCACATTCCTAGATCCTCCTTAAAAAC
>MU228150.1:3022536-3034991 GCA_018584345.1 Thuja plicata | reverse complement strand
CTCCTCAATATCTCTCCCCCATTTCATGCTTCCAAACATCCTACCAACCAAAATCTTGGTTGGTGCATTGATTTTGTGCAATCTCACCTAATTGATCCCCATTTTCTATAAAATGGATTCATTTCTCCCATTCAAGGTTATACCACTATCTTCTAGTATTCTCATTTCAAAATCTATGCTTTCAAGAGTCTTTGTGCAATCTTGTTATTGTCAAAGAGAAACATCAATCCTACTATGGAGAAGAAAGAAGGACATGGGAGCTTCCTTTGAAGGGGGTTTTTAAGTTTCATGCTTATGTTTATGAATCCCTTTTTCAAATAGATTTCATGGTAGATTAGATAGGTTTAGTATATTTGTTTAGGGTTTGTGGTCCCCCAGATATGCTAAATAGGCCTTTTTCTAGTCTTACAATATCCATTTTTTTTTTTTAAGGTATTATTTTCTTCCACACCAATTCTCTCTATCCTATTATTCATATTACCTAAAACAGTCTCCTGCTGGACCATAAGATTTCTAATTTTCCTATTACTAGGTTATAAATTGGTGATAAAAAAACCACCCCCGTCCATAAAGGCCACATCAGGAATGATCTTCTTAGATAGTGGGAATATAGGATAATTGCAGATTTCTCCTTCTTCAATAAGGCTAGAATATGGTTCTGGAATAGAGGATTCATTCCTATTAATAACCTTCTTAATGTCCGTAGTCTGATCAATTATACTACAAGTGACATCTTTTTTAGAAGTTAACCATATTTTATGATCAATAATTCTGTAGAAGAATTTTGGTGTGAACTGATATGTAATTTTATTAGTCTCAAGTTTGATATGGCGTAGATTTTCTTTTTTTCTATTGGATAGTATCAAAATTTTAACATCGAATGAATTAATAAGGTTTAATTCTAGACCTAACATTCTTCCTAGACTTTCCCCAATTTGTGTTATAATTTTACTGTGTAAGAGTTCGATGGGCATATCCGTTATTTTGATCCATCTAGGAACATAAATATTATCAAACATATTTGGTTTAAAATTAGGCAGCCATTTCATAAATTTTATCGCATACCCTAGATAAAAAAATTAGATTACTTTCTAGTAATTTATTTTTAACAATTTCATCTCTGCACTCCATTAAAAAACAATTATCAGAGAGAGGTCATACTTACCCATTCCCCGAGGATATCTTTAAACCATAATTTGATGTCGCTGATTTTTAGCCTAGAGCTGAACCATTTTCCAAAAAGCCCTAAGGATGCACAATGATTCTTCATGCCCTCTATAAAGGTAAGATTACCCTTGATAATTAAATCAGAATCTGGAGTATTAGGTTTACATGACTCTATAAATCTATGATGCGGCGAAGAACAAATCCCTACCTAAGATATCTTCTATGAATTAAGAATAAAGGAATTCACCATCCGAGTTGAAAATTTCGGCTTAATTATACCAGTAGGGTTACATTTATGAGGGGGAGAATAGGGGGAAATTTTGGTCTTACCTTTACTATTTTCTAACTAGAGATACTTAAAATGATTAAAGATGGCTAAATCAAAAGTCATGGATTGAGGGTTTTTTGATCGCATAGTTTTACCATTATTGAAATGCTTCGATCTATAGGCATTTTGTTTATGGGAGGGAAGCCGGCCATCTTCCACAATCTGTACATCTTTAGGTGAAAACCAAGGAAGTTCCTTAGGACCATATTTAGAAGGATCATGCCTAACAAAATGGTGATCTAAATGTTGGTTCCTAGTTTTAGGGTTAAGAGTTGATCGAGCCATGGTTGGAGAGTGAAAGAACCTTGCTGAAACTGTGTTAGGATTAGTTAATATTGAGAGGGGGGGTGAATCAGTATTACAACACTTATTAAAAATTTTCAACCAATTAAACATTAACCATATGATTGCAGAAATGAAAATAACATAAGTAAATAACACAGTACTCATAACACCATAATTTGTTGTCGAGAAAACCCTAGCCAAGAGAAAACCCCGGTAGGGATGGTACCCACCTAAAGTATAGTGTCCTTGTTAGGATACCTAGCCCTATTAGGAGCTGAATATTACATGATACAATTCCTTGTTAGAGGAATAATAACCCTGTTAAAGGTATACAACACCCTATTAGGGGCCAACTAAGCTTACAACTCTTACAAAGTAATTTTGTTACAAAATATTCTCAGTAATGAAAAAAACAAGAATCTCTAATGCTTAGATAGTTCCTATCATAGCTCATCGATGATCTTTTTCATCCTCTATTCTAAAATTCACATGTCATATCATCCATCCAATCATCTTTCTTCCACTGTATCTTCGCTTAACAACAAGTTCTCCATATATATCTTATCTCTTAACAAGTCGGCTCTCTTAACCAAATATTACTTAGTCAGCTCTCAATACAAAATACATTTAATAAAATAAATATCAAATTCAAAGTTAGTTCTCTTACATAACCAAATTATAGGTTATCAACAACCATAATCCAACTCCAATTTTCAGGAGTCCATGTCATACTCTCTGAATCATCTCATCTATCCAACTACTCTGTATCATTGTTCTATTGTAGTCTGTCTATCTTCAAATCTCTCTAAGTTGCTGTAAACTTTACAAAAAAAAATCAATATTAGGTGTAGGTCAAATATAATTCATACTATCTTCCTCTAATCTCTCTTTCCCTAATTCATGAATCTCGATCTTCGATACCCAAAATATCTCTGTAACTATGCTTCTATACTTAGTTGATTTTAGAGTCATCAAAACTCAACTTCATAGGAATCTATCTGTAACCCAGATGTGTTTCCATAAATGACAACCAAAAATTGAATCAAATCATACAAAATAGATCACTTTCCAACAATCTCTCCCTTTGGCATTGATGGCAACACTTAACAAAAAAATGACTAAGTGTTCTAGCAAAACTGTCTCTCCTTCTATTTTGTTTTTCTTTTCTTCCTTATACATTTTTCTTCTCTATTTTTCTATCATTTTTCTTCTCTTCTCCCCCTTTGAAAACAATGAAAAAGGTGCATACAAAGTAATAAAATCAGTGCTTGCTCACCAGTTTGAGGATATCTTGAAAGGAATCTTCCAAGATCTTCACTTTTGTACTCCATGACTTCAGCAATAGTTGACTAACATGAATTAGTCCATTCAATGCAAAAGATACAGTCTCAACTTCCTTCAACTCTTTAGGCATAGAGTTAGTTAATGAATCTCTCATCTTCTCCAAGTCTGATAAGTGTGCTTCAATTATGGATATCTTAGGAGTGATTAAACTCTTCAGCAAATTGAATATTGTCAACACTCTCCCTTTCTTAATATCCAATACATTTAATTTTGCCAAAATTCTTGTTACTTCCTTGTCCAATTCTATTATAGATTGTGAAGAGGTTTCACAATTGTCCAACATACTGTTTAAAGTTTCCCTATCATTGTCAATGATGTCTTCAATGTTCTAAACGTGCCTGATAGGATTCATGCAGTAACTAAATAGTTTTCTTCCATGTCAAATGAAAATGTTAGCATTAGGAGTAGTGGTCTTCAAAATGCTCAAGTCCCAAGAGATAGACTTGCAAAATTTGGATAGCTTCTTCTTAGAGTAGTTTTTTTCTTCCTTCTCCTCTGCAATCTTTATCAAACTCTCATAATAGCCATCAAATTCATCAAGTGTTATCTTTAGGTTTTCAATGTCATCATTGTGCTAGAAAAAATTAGGTACTGGAAGTAATTTTTTCATAGTATCAATTGCTCTGGTTATTACCTTAGCCTTTTTGTCACCTTTTTTTTCTAATCTCTCCTTGGCTTTAGTGAGTGCAATAAAAACCAATTTTACTAGTTCATCTTCATCCATGCAATCAACATCGAAATCTATTGTATTTTATTTTCTTGCCAACAATGAAGTAGAAGATGTGATTACCTCCATTTTATTTTCATCTTTTTCTTCCTATTCTTTCTGTCCTTTATCTTGCATTGTTTCACTCTGTTCTTTTTTCTACTCTTCTTCCTATTTCTTCTCTACTTCCTCAACAGTTGTGTTGTCCATACTTTCTGCAAATGGTTCCTTCTCATCTTTAGAGGTGTCAAGTGTTATAGGTACACCAGAGACATAAAAATCTGGTTGTGTATTAACTTCATTCTTCTCATCACTTGCCTCAACTGGTTTCAAACTCTCTCCCATTCCTAAGTTTTTAGGTGAAGTAGTTTTAGGAAGTGGAGTCTCCTCGGGTGTAGGATTCATCAATATTTCTCCAGTGCTTTCTGATTCTGCTTAGTGATTTCATCATATCTTTTTTCCATAATTTTCAGTAGTCTGATATTTTTTCTCAGCAAAGGTTTCAATTCTTTAAGTATTCTATCCCTTTATTGTAAAGATATCATAGGTAGCATGTTGTCAATTTCTTGATTTCTAATTGTTTCATCTTCAATCTATGATAGATGTTTCCTAGTCTCCAATCTCTGATACAAGTCTTCAGGTACACTTTCCTCAATTTCCTATAGAGTCTTTTTGAAAATAAGTTGATGATTAACCACAATATCTTCAATCTTAAGTTTATATGTCTCACCATACCTATCATAATATCTATTTATTATAACTAGCTTACCCTACTCAATATCTCTCTTCTCAATCATCTTCAAGTCAGGCTTCCTTATGTGTTTGTCACTTTTAGTTTTCTTCTCTTCTCTCACAGTGCTCTACTCTTTAGGTGGTGAATGTTGTCTGCTAGATCTAGTGTTTACTTTAGGAGTAATCTCTTTAGCTTGTAATGTCTGCTATGATGGAGGAGGTGGACTATCTACCATCACTACTTCAAGAGTGGGAAGGGTTGTAGTACTAGCACTTGACAATCCAGAAGATTGCTCTACCATTTTCCTTTTCACTTCTTTCAATTCATCCTCTGTTAGTCCTGCCTTAATGCCACATTCATGTACAAGGTTTCCAACTTTCCTTTTCCTTAGACCTCTAGTTTGTTCCTCTCTCACCTTAGCTGATTTATCCTCATAAGCTCCCCATCTTTCTTCATTTGTATCAATCTCAGATGCAAGAAAATGTTCAACTTGCATAGTAAGTACCTCTAAACTTACCTCATATCACATAAGATAACACCACTTCTTCCTTGGTGTGACTGCCTCAAAGCATACACAATCAGTTTCAACTATGAAACAAATTGTATCTTTGTATTTCTCAATTATGTCATCAGATATCCTATATCTATTTTTTATCTATCTCTGAAGGATTTTGATCATGCCAAATAGTTCACCATCAACCCATGTTCTATTCTATCTTCTATAACTTTGTGTAATATGAATATCAGTAGGTATCCTTGATTTCCAACCACTAGGGTGCATACCTGGAAATTTGTGTTCAATGTGGATAAACATATGTACCAATAGTGAGCCAAATCTAAAGGTCTTCATTCTTTCTTTCTTTACCAGTTTCACATTTTCAAGAAATTGTTGTGCCAATACTTTGCATAGGTTATATTTTACATTTTATTTTACCATTCTCCATGCCATCATGATAACTCATGCAGATACTGAATTAGGTCTACTGCTGTAGTAGAATTTATAGCCAAGTATCATAGAAATTATTCTCACATCTTGTTGAAAGATGTCATTCACAATCATTGCTCGCCTGTCCCATTTGGAGTGAGTTAGGGTTTCAACTTGTTTCTTCACATGTTTTTATACAACATGAATGATCCCTGTATTTTCCAATCCAGTAATCTCATGAATTAAATCACTGCCTATCTTCACAGGCTTCTCGCCTATCCAACTGAATTGATCATTTACTCTGCTCAATAATATCTTGAACCATTCTTCTTCGTTGAATTCATACAAATCCAGAATTTGTATAATACTCAATTGATCAACGTGTTTGTACTCATCTCTCATAATTCCTTTATCATTCGTATACTCCATCTCAGTAGATATCTCATCAATTCCCAGTATATCATACTTACAATGAATGTAAGCCCTAATATCTTCTATGTGTAGAACTCCGTAGGGTGTCCAAAAAAATGCTCCTTCCAGGTCTTGTTCACAAGACTTGAATGGATTTTTCTTAAACTTATACCTAGGTCGATCTACAACATCATAAATAATAGGTGCATCCATAGCTAGATGATGTAAATACCTCTTTCACACTAAATTCTAACTTTCTACTTCAATTGATCACGTAAGGAAAATGTAGGATAAACTGAATCTCTCTTCTCTTTGATCTCCTTAGGTCACTCTTCATCAAATGGTGAAGAAATAGATCCTCATATGGTGCTTTATACAATGTTTAAGTTATAAAATTTCACTTTACCCAATACTGTCCAGTCGGCTGTAGATCTCGCGATCAAAATATATGCATTGACTGAAGTTGCATGCTTAACTATACACTCCATGATGTCAGCCATGTTCATACCTAAGCTCCCATGAGCTCAATCCACACGTTATAAGGTAGGATATATTCTAATATCTTTATCCAATGCTCCCCCTAAGGCCATGATCGGCCAATTAGGTTGATTATGCTTTACTTCCATTAGGTGAAGATCTAGTAGCATCTACTATCTCTCCCTAAACCAATGTATCACTTGTTTCCTTGATCTTCCATATCTTACCACTATTTTTATCTTCTGATTTCTTAAAAAAACTATCAAAATCACTCTTTAAATATGCAACACTTCTACCAATATCACTTTCATTCTTTTGTGAATTCATAGGAGGTGGTACTCTTCTATTGTTTTCTCCATTATACCTATAAAACTTTGCTATATGACCTAGAGTATTGCATTTGTAACATATAGGAGGTATTCTTTCTTGATTTACTTTCAACTTATAGTACTTCACAATTTGTCCAATGTTATTACACTTGTAGCATGTAGGTTTCAATGTAGGTTCTCTTCCATTGTCTTTTCTATATATCCAGATTGATTAGGTTTCCTGCATTCTGCTTTCTTATGACCATATCCATTACAATTAAAATAATAACTAGAAAAGGTCTTAAAATGGGCATTACCTCTATAGTCTCTTTTCATGTGTCCAAACTTGTTACATCCAAAGAATCTACCTCTAAAAGGTCTGATCTACTCTCTAGGTTCTTCAATGGTAGGATTCTCAGCATCAATCTTTGCATCAGATTTCTCTTCCTAATTCTTTGAGCATTCAACTTCATTGAAGCCAATACTAGTCATATCACCTTTAGGTTTCTATTTGTCTCTTTGTTCATTGATCAAATCACTGCTGGTGTGAAGTTTCTCAATATGTTTCTTTGCCTCAGTAAGTTCACCTTTTATAATCTGGTTGTATTTCTCCAGTTCTAGATACTTTTTCTTGTAGTTGTCAGCCTCATTCTTCATTTGTTCTAATGCACTATTTAAGGTTTCTTCAGTCTTCTTCTTAGCATCTTTTTGTAACTGTATCTCTTTAGTCATAGCTTCATTCTCAAGTTTCAAAGTTTCATTTTCTTCTTCAAGTTGCTTCATCTAATCTGAATTGTCTTTGTCTGAATCTTCTTTGATTTGAACTAAAAGACCCTGTCTCTGACTTCTGGAAAGTTCAAGCTGGTCTTTGAGTTTTTTATAAATTTCTCAGCTCTTCGCATGTTGAATCTCAATTCTCCATTCTCTACTTTTGCTTTGTCAAGGTCTTCAAGTGCAGCATCAAAGTTTTCTTGCAAACTATACAAATCCATTTTGACCTCCCTTAAGCTATTATACTTTCTCTCCAAGGGCCAAAATCTCTGATACCAATTGTTAGGATTAGGTAATACTAAGAGGGGGGGGGGGTGAATCAGTATTAAAACACTTTTTAAAACTTTTCAACAATTAAACATTAACCATATGCTTGTAGAAATGAAAAGAACATAAGAAAATAACACAATACTCATAACACCATAATTTGTTGTCAAGGAAACCCTGGCCAAGGGAAAACCCCAGTGGGGATGGTACCCACAAGCATGCACTAAAGTATAGTGTCCATATTAGGAGACCTAGCCCTGTTAGGAGCTGAATATTGCATAGTACAATTCCTTGTTAGAGGAATAACAACCTTGTTAAAGCTATACAACACCCTATTAGGAGCCAACTGAGCTTACAAATCTTACAAAGTAATTATGTTACAAAATGTTCTCAGTAATGAATAGAACAAGCATCTCTAATGCTTAGATATTTCCTATCATAGCTCATCAATGATCTTTTTCATCCTCTGCTGTGTAATTCACATGTCATGTCATCCATCCAATCATCTCTCTTCCACTGTATCTTTGCTCAACAAAAAGTTCTCCATGTATATATATATCTTAACAAGTCGGCTATCTTAACCAAATATTACTTAGTCGGCTCTCAATACAAAATACATTTAATAAAAAAAATATCAAATGCAAAGTCTGCGCTCTTACATAACCAAAGTATAGGTTATCAAAAACCATAATCCAACAGTGATTTCCAGGAATCCATGTCATACTCTCTGAATCATCGCATATGTCCAACTGCTCTGTATCACTATTCTGCTGCAGTCTGTCTGTCTTCAAATCTCTCTAACTTGTTGTACAATTTAAAAAATAAAATTGATCTTAGGTGAAGGTCAAATATACTTCATACTATCTTCCTCTAAGCTCTCTTTCCCTAATTCATCAATCTCGATCTTCGATACCCAAAATACCTCTGTAACTCTGCTTCTATACTTAGTCAATTTTAGAGTCATCAAAACTCAACTTCATAGGAATCGATCTGTAACCCAGATGTGTTTCCATAAATGAAAACCAAAAATTGAATCACATCATGCAAAATAGATCACTTTCTAATAAACTGCATATCTATTTCTAGCAAAGAAGTTAAACTGAGAATCTAAAGAATTTATGGTGTTGACTTTCATAAAGCCTTTCACTTGGAGATTTTTTCTAAAATGGTTGTAATGATTCAAAGCATGATTTACCCATTATGGAGATTCTTCATTGCGGACAGGAAAGCCACAAATTTGTTAGTAATAACTGAGAGGGGGGGAGGGGGATGAATCAGTGGCCTCAAAATAATCGAATTAATCAACTCAAAAACTTAGTACCACAATATTAAGCCTCTGGTTATCTTCAGTTCTATAAGATGAATTCCTTCAAATATAATTATCAAATTACTACTGCTCAAAATGATTTGTTAAACCTTATTCTTTATGTTTACCAAATAGCAGTCTTTCAATTTACCAAAAAACTATAAATTACTTAGAGTATACCGATCAATCTAGATTAGCTATGTGTAATGCAAAACACTAAAGTAATGACTCATAAACACATTGACACATGGATTTTTAATGTGGAAACCCTATTAAGGTAAAAAATCACTTGGGACCAATAACCCAAAATTTTCACTTTTTTGTAGTGAGCTTGTTGAAGAGCTAACACTGTTAAAGGTTATAAACACATTGTTAGGTGTGACCTTGTTAGAGGATTTAAAAGATTAGTTTATCACTTGATATTGGGAATTTCTATGCTAACTTCCTTGTCCAAACTCTTCTGGTTTTTCAAATGGTATCTGGCATCTCATGTTATCTTCATGATCAAAATTTTTGATACTCCTTGGGATGTATCTCAATGTAGAAATGAAATCGCATTGGGGGGAGTGTTTTTCATTTCTATTACTTCATGGTCTGTGTGTTGCTAGATATTACCCTAAACTGACCATGATGACCCTTTTGATTATGTACTTGTGTGTGTACCTATATGTGACCGTTCCTGATTGTGTGGGATACTGGATTTGGGGTACACTTGGGTTATGACCTATGCTAGATCTGTTAGGATCTCTGAGCCTAGGGTAGGTTACCTAGATGTGTAGTAGGGGGTGGCTTGCAATAAGTTCCATGTATGTAAGAGACTACTAGATTGCTTATTGTAAAGTTCTTTAATAAGTGATAACTAAAGACATATCTAGAATATAAAAATGGATTAATAAGATGTATCCTTACCCATGCTTGAGTGCTAGTATAGGCTAAGATGGTGTTGAGAAGATGTTAGTTTCCTTGTGAGGTACCTGACATAGTTAGTGGCCTTATCAGTTTGAGAGGTCATTGGCTCCGTGTATGGTCACTTAGGTGCCGAAATCCATTGTGATTATTTGGGCTAAACTTAAGGGTTAGACGTACATGATGACACCTTCCTTTATACATGCTATATTTCCTACGTTGTCAGTTGCCTCTGGATTAGTGAGTCTTACCTTTTATGATGATTAGTACACCAGATTAGAGAGCTATCAAGATCCCTTTCTTAGTGGTTATTCCTTCTTGGTTTTGGATATCCGATTGAGATCTATTGTTATCTCCTCAACATGGTGGGGTGGACCTTTGTGGTTCCACATGGACGGGTGGTAGTGATTCTTTATCCATTGAGATTCGATTTCCTTGTACCAGGTGCTTGATGGTTTCTTTGCAGATGAGCTCTTTATGTTCCTTAATCATTTATTATTTAATTTCATTATTGTAATCTTGTATTAGAGTATCGCATGTGATACCTAATCTGGAAATTGTAATAGTAAGTAGTTTAGAGTGATTACCACATACCATGCGACATGTGCAGTGGATGTGAGTTTATGGTGGTTTCATGGTTATCCATGAGGATTGTAATTATGGTTATGTAAGCTGTATTTGTTATGTTTAATCAGATGGAATCTTTTGTTATATTGTTAGTTGTGTTTTGCTTTAAGTAATTCAATGTCATGGGACCCTTGAGTCGTGTAATCTATGTGAGTGTAAGACATGTGTATAAATGGTAATCTCTTCCGCATGAATGTATGTTTCTTTATGTTAACTGAAAAAAACAATTATTCAGCACACATAGTGACATGTTCTAGGTTAATCTCTCTTGGGTTCCCTGGCGGGGTGTTACAGGACTGATAACCCAAAATTTTCAATGGTTAAACTAAAACAATATGATCTATTCACATATACAACTTATAATTGCAGATTTTTAGATCTATTGTAAGCTCATTAAACCAATCTGATACATATATCTTTTCAATACCTTTGCTCCACTTTTTTTCTACTTGGTGATGCTATGCTTTGTTGCTCAGTGTCTGCAAAAATATTTAGCTCTTTCCTTAGCTTGATTGATTAGGACTGTATGAAGTTGTTCTTCATCAGTTTCTCTCCAACATCCTCTTTTTCATTCACTCCCCTTAATTCGTAATGAATTAAGTATCTATTTATAGACATGATATCACTGCTTCTAGGTTCTTTATTTTCTTGATCTTGGCGTGATCCACAATCTTAGCCAATCTGATTTAAAGCAAAACTCCTATTTTATCTTGGAGAGATCTTTTTACCAACTAGACAAAACAACTTTAAATCCTTTACTTATCTCTGGCTTTATCTTGTCGATGAAAATAATGGTAACTACCAGTTAAGTCTATATTTAGCTCTACCAGCTAGATATTTTGTTGTTTATGAACTCCAGTAAACTTTAATGTTTTAACTCTTTGATATCTTTGGTCAACACTTCAGTTCTCCTCGGGCTTCTCCGTTGGGGTTGTTTTTTTCGTTGGGGTTGTCTGTCCTTCGGGCTTGTTTGTTAGTCGGTTTACACTGTGATTCTAGCCATCGGGTATGCTTTTGATTCTTCTCATCAGTTTTGTTTCTCAGGCATCATTGTGACTTAAATTTCAGTTATCTTTGTCCATTGGGTTCCACTAGCCATCGGTGTTTGAAGTCACATAGTGACTGCTTGTCTTTTATGCATTATTGAAAGCATAATCTTTATCTCTCTGATTCTTTGAAGTCTTTGACACTTTGATTATAACTGATTAGATTATATCAAGTTGACATTAATGACAATACAATCCATTAACTTATTTAATGTCTTGCATTATCTTTCTATATTTTGGTGATCAACTTAACATCTCCAAACATTCAATCAGTTACATGTCATCAGAATATGCCGAAGAAAGTTATTCGCATAATGGTCATGAGAACCATGAGTCTGCCATAGGGATTTATTTGTAGGGCTGATTGACCTTGGTGGCTTCACCTTAGGGTAATAAGCATTCTTCCTTTCATAGTTCTCTAGTTTTCACGCTTGCTCTTCCATTCTTCTTTCGTTTTACTTCTTGTGCATGTGTTATATCAAAAATCACTTTAGGTTTTAATCCAGAAAAATAATTATTGCTTGAAGGGTATTATGATTTTAATAAATATTAAAATATTAAAAAAAATTATTATTTACAGGTGGTGTAAATATTAGATATTATTGACTTGGTGGTTGAGTCTTTTTTTGATTTATTACATGCCTATGCTCTCCTTTTATAAAAAACACTGATTTTTGTTTTAATTTTATCTTAGAAACAAAGTTTTTTTTTTTTTTTTGTGTTGAGTTATTCATATTGTATAATATGTAATTGTATTCTTTTCATGGAGAAATTATAAATGAAGTGATAATTTTAATCTTGTCCTCAATATGTTAACCTTTTAGTATATGAAAGGGGGTAGAGATTTT
>MU228150.1:2979013-2995381 GCA_018584345.1 Thuja plicata | reverse complement strand
ATTTAATACATTAAAAGGAATAGTATTTAAATTAAATTTAAATACTAAAGGAAGTGAATCATATTTAATTAAATAAATTTAATTAAATAGATAGAAGAATATAACAAATATAATTAATTAAAATTAATTATAGTGTTATGGGAATATTAATTAAATTAATATAAGGACAATTTTGGACGTCTACAATATGTACTTTAATGATTATTTTCCATGAATGCTTTTATCCTAACAGTTTAAATGCAGTGCATCAAAGTAGCAACCGTGGTCTTGTTCAGGTGAGCACGTCCATGTGCTGGATGCTTGACTTAGTCCTGCAATAGATGCACATGGATGGAACATCAACGCAGCAGTAGCAGAAGATTTCCAGTTAATCTAGGTGGAGAAGATTGAGCGAAGACTTGGCAAACGCAATAAGTTCCAAAATGAAATATAGGAGAGAGTGGGAGGTTAGATTTGTTGTCCAAGTAGTTCTTTCCTCTTTTCTAGACCGATTCCATTTCCTTCTTTCTAGCTTTCCTTTTTCTTATTTGTTTGTAATAAAATCTCTGCATTTTCTTAGAGTGTGTTGAGTTTAGCAGTTAGATGTTTTCCTTTAAATAAATCCCCACTCCTGCATGCGGAGGGAATTATTATGATAGTTGAAATATAGTTCAATTCTGTTGTTTTACTATTTATGAGAATCTCTGTACTCTGTTATTCATTTTAATGAGAAAATTAAGTGTTGATATTAATTTTGTGTAATTGAGTGTTTTGGGTACTCACCCAAGGGGGCCCACTTGGTGAGGAATCCATAGTTAGATTCATTTTAGTTTAGTTCACTTTCCTTCATTTCTGTCATTTCAATTCCTATGTTGAATAGCTCCTGCAGCCAAAGCCACAAGACAACTATCACTTCCTACAGCCAAGCATCAGAGTAACTAAGGCATTGTAGTTAGTTTGTGCACTCTTTAATTCTACTAGCAGCATTCACTTCCATCATTTACTTTCACAACAATAGCTTAAATTTCTTTCTAGTATTCAATTCATGCAGTAATAGTATAGTTTCCCTTCAAAAGCATTTACTTCCTATAGCCATAGAATAGTTTCTTTCCAACATTTGTTTCCTACAGCGATTATAGAGTGATTGGTTGAGAAAGTGCTTGGTGCATATATTTTGCTGGCCCGTTTCAAGTAACACTTCCCTAGGTTTGACATATTAAATGAGTTTCTTATAAAGAGGATGAAGTGCTTAGTTGGATGTCCAGTCCTTGAGTTAAATTATTATGCCTAATTTTTTAGTCTTTATAATGAGCGATCATTTTTGGCACCATTGCTGGGGATGGTGCCGAGCCTAGTTCTTCTTCAACCATTCCTAGGATTTTATTTCATGCTTTTATTTCCTGCTTTAAGTAGATTAAGCCTCATCTTGAAAATAACATACCGCTATTCACATCATTCCATACTATCTGCATGCATAATAGATGAAGAGATGCCCGAGGAAGGTACTTGCCAAATCAATCTAGTAACCTATTTGAAGAAGAGATCCAGTTTGTTGATGCTATTGTTTAGCTTCCTAAAGCCCTTTCATCATCCTCATCTTCTGAGGGTGACCTCCGAGGTTTCTTTGAGGATCAACTACAAACCAATCCATTTTCTGAAGCCTTTGCGAACTTAGGATTCCACAATCCTAAAGAAGAAAATCCTTGGCAATTAGTCATCTATCAACCTTAAAACCCACCTCAAAATCTACCTCAGCGGCCACAAAGGATGGCCAATCCTACTACATTTCCTTTTCCCATCTCTGACCAGAATGATAAAAACAACCTTAAGAATATCCCCTCTTATGCACTTCCAAAATTTTACAGCCTTGTCACAGAGGACCCGTATACCTTTCTCTTTGAGTTTGATATCCTTTGTAGGAGCTATGACTACACCATTGATGCCCACAGACTTAAGCTATTTCCTGCAAAACTTAAAGAGTCTTCATTATGATGGTTTATGAGTTTAGGTCTGGATGCCATCCACAACTGGGATGTAATGAAGGTTGCTTTCCTACTAAAATACAAGGAGTACTATCAAGGAAATGATATGCGAGGGGATGCCATCTTTAAGATGATACAGAAGGAGGATGAGAGTCTTGAGGATTATGTCTCAAGGTTCATGTTTAGTTTGTAGAAGAATACCCAACATGAGATTAATGAAGAATCTCAAAATTTTCTCTTTTTGCGAGGCATTCATGATGGATGCACATAGGCACTAGAACTGATGGCTGGAGGAGATATCACCCAGGCATCATGGAATGATATCTAGAAGATCTACCTTAAGTACTCCAGAGATGCTGTTAAGAAAGGAAGGGGATATAGGTCCACCCTGGGAAAGTCCAATGGTCTTGGTGCTTCACAGACAAATATAACCAATCTCTTGTCCGATTTCAAGAAAGATATCATTAACAAAACTGGACACCATGTAGCTAAGAAGAAACATGAGGAAGCAGAGGCCATGCTAGTGAAATTCTGCCCACATTGTAGACTAAAGAAGAGAGACTACATATGCAAACTGGTTGCTAACATGGAGACTACACAAATGCCAACTGATTACAAACCAATTGAACCAGAGGATGAGTAGTTGTTCTTTTTCGCTCAGTGACAAACATGGGTGCACAGACAAGGTATGCCTCAAGACCCTCTTTCATTTAGTGGTCCTTTTTATAATAATCAATGGCAAGCCCCCATGAATTATCAAAATCCTTCCTGGAACAATTCCCAGAATCAGTGATAGAATTACCCCAATCCATAGTGGCCAAACCCTCAAGGAGGTTGGCAATAACCTCAAGGGGTGTGACAATCACCATAGGGTAATTGGTAGAAAAACTTGTAGTGGTGATGCGACCACCAATGGCCAAATCAACCACAATGACTTTTGCTACTACCTATGCAGCCTCCACAACAATAATATCTTTTTCTACCTCCTGCAGCCACTAACCTGCCTCCTAAGCCTACTCAGCTACCTACATAGCCACAACTGAACCCCAACAATTGACCTCCTATGCCTCAGCAAAATGTGTATGCTACAGACCCATCGTAGTACCCTACGCAATATCCTTCTTATGCCATCAACCTTGATGATATTCACTTACAGTCTGGTACCACTCTGCCTAGATCTGAGCCACAGGTAATTACTAAAATGCCTTCTAAGGAGTCAAATCAACCTAAAATCCTGTCTACTCTAGTAGCCCCTACACCACCAGCTAAACCCAATCAGCATACCATTCCCCCTTTTCAACAAAGGTTGCAACATAGCAATCCAAAAACCACTGACGAAGTAGCTTTCAATATCCTTGACCAACTAAAGAATGTCAGTGTCCAAATTCCCCTTTTCTAGGAAATCAAAGATGTTCCCACCTATGGAAAAGCCATCAAGGAAGATTTCTTTAAACAACCTGGCCACAAGAAGAATGATCCCCATACTGTCCATGTCTAGGGAAAACTAGCGGACATCATGTTAGGGAAGCTTACCATACCGAAATATTTTGACCCTAGTAGCCCTATTGTCGAGGTCATTATTAATGGGACTGTTATAAAAAAATTCCTTGATTGATCTTGGAGCTTCCATTAATGTCATGACCAAGGAAATCATGCAACACCTTGGTATCACTAACCTCTGAAATACACCTACTATCTTGCATCTCACAGATAGTTTGACTGTAAAGCCTAATGGGGTGGTGGAGGGCATTGTGGTTAACCTTGAGTCTTGGTCCTACCCTATAGATTTCATGATCCTCTCACCAAAATCTACCCTAGGAGGCTATCCAATTATTTTGGGATGTCCTTGGCTGGCTACTGTTGATGCCCATATTGGTTGTCAATCAAGAGATATGACCATTTCTAATGGTCGGCACACCAAAACCTTAGCCTTGTATCCTCCTGCTCAACCTCAGATGGAATTTGCCTCTCCCATATGGCCAGATGTAGGAGAGGAAGTTGAATTTGTTAATTTTGTCTCCCAATTAATGATGTTAAAAAGGGATCCCTTCATGTAGCTTCAAGAGGAAGATAAAGTAATCACCAACATCATGCATAACCAGTATGGATTGAACTTAGACCCTTTGGATAGTTCCTTCCAAAACCACTACCTGTATCCATTGTACTCTGATTACCAATTATCTTCTCTTGCATCCAATTAGCTTTATCACCAAATGCTTCCCTATGATATACAAGTGCCCTCATTGACAGATGCATCTATGGTTGATCTCACTACACAACTATAATTTTCCCCTGACCGTTGCTTGAACATTAATAGAAAACTTACTCTTCAGTAGAAAACATCATTGACCAAGTTACTAAAGAGCCATATTATAGCTTTTGTCTGGGATTATGCTCATATGAAAGGTCTGGACCCAAAGTTATGCACTCATAGGATCTATCTAAAGGAAGATAATGCCCCAGTAAGACAATTTCAAAGGTGTGTCAACCCTTCCCTCTGTGAGATAGTTAAAACTGAACTCTTAAAACTACTTAAAGTTGGCTTCATATACCCTATCTCAGATAGCTAATGGGTTCCCCACTATTGATGGGTTTTTGTGACTAGGTCCGCCAATAGATGTAAGTTGTCACCAAGTATCGGGGCACCAGCCAACTTTGCCTATATAGGTTGTCTGGGGAAATGAGATTCCCTGAGCCTTCAAGCACGTGAGAGTCAGGTCTCGACAGTGCGGGAGGTTAGTTGGGAATGTGACTATTTTGTTCAGGGGGATAGCTGGTTATCTTGGCTCATCTTCTCTAGGGATTTAAGTAAGTGGGGTTTCCTGCAAGCATTCATTAACTTTACCAAATAAACTTCAAAAGATATTACAGAGTTAGAAATATTTCATCTACCTATAGTCATGCCAAACATTCGAAACATCAACCAAGCTCTAACATGCTACACTAAATACTAAAGAAATATAGAACCATCAGTTCATATTCAATCAATAGCAGAGGAAAAGAAGGTCATTAATCTACTTAAAATATCAGAGCAAGGGATGTAAAGAATATGCAACATAAAATACCATTAACCCAGAGATCGGGATGCTAACAACATCATTACTAGAATCCTTCCTTCTTCATTAACAGGTTTCTAGCAAGCATTGGTGCGTACAACAATGGTGGCTCTAGGGGAGCATTTAGCTACTAAAATCTTCTAAAACTAAGAAGCATTGAACTCTGCAACTAAGAACTGAGAAAATTGAAATGCTATTGGCTACAGGCTGCAAAATCATCAATTTCACCAACCGTTGGAATGAGGTCAGACTTATTATTTATACACAAGATTTGACCTAAAACTAACCTAACTTATTTTACACTTAACAATATAATACTATTTCTGGTGGCTGGTACTACCTACGCCATGCTACAAAATACCTTGATACAAAAAGGTCTGACATGTCAAAAGAATAAGAAAAGAAAAGAGGAGTGGAAGAATCAGCCTCGAGAAGAGAGCCAGGACAAGGAAAGAAGAAATCCGATCCCCTAGGTATTGAGGCTATACACCTCATAAATGGGAGAGTGACTTTCTATCTCCAATGTGCTAGGTGTTACATTGAAGCGACACCTTGGGAAGACCACCTGTTAGAACCCTCTTGTCGAGCCAACGTGCCTTGTTGTGGTTACCTACTTTCTAACACCCTTCATTAACTGCCTTGAAAGTGACCTGTTGGCCTTGGGGGCCGAGACACGGGTCACTTAAAGAATACAAAATTATAGGATCTAAAACTCTGGGATCCGGAAGGTTACACCTCAAAGAATAAAGAATAAAACTGATACATGGTTGGTGAGATTCTCTAGACTCCGAAGAACTTTATTGTTCCTTATGATTTTTCCCAAGCCTCTAACACTTGGCTTATGCTTTCTTCATCTATGTCTCTGATACTATCCCATTGACTACAAACATCCTCCAATGCTTCCTCAACATCTCCGGCCCCATTTCAGAATTCATCCACCATCTTGATGGCATCATGTGACCGGATCATTGTCTTGGATAATTTGGATAACCTTCCCTAGTCAAAATCTCTGGTAGGTGGATATAGGGACTCTGTTTGTTCATCAAACTTGCTAAGGATGTAGTCCTCTGGGGTACATGTTTCAGTAGCGAAGGGATCGACTTGTGATACTCTAGCCACAAATGCTTGAAACAAGCCCAAGGGGTATTGGGCCTCTTTCACTTTCTCTTTCAAGGCCTTTACCAGTTCCTTGCATACCTCAATCCTAAGGACAAGTCTGGAGTACTGGGCCTGGAGGGAATCATATGATTCATCTCCCAAAATCTCCGCCTCTATGGTAACTTCTTCTCCTATATTGCGAATTTCTTCCAGCCCAGCCTTCCACTTTTCATACTTTGTTAAATCTTTCTCCCATATAAGAGTGGAGCCATTTGCCTGGCTAAGAAGAGTGTTGACCTGATAAAGGTCTGGGAGGAACACCGCTAGAAATTGTCTCATGGTGGCTACTTTCTTCTTCATAATCCATAGAGAATCCATGTCTCCCTATGCAAGTGGCAATCTGGAGGAAGGGGTTCCAGGGTGGACCTTGGCCAAAGGCTATGTAAGTTCTGCCAACAACGCGAGGAGATTAGCATTAGTCTCTCTTTCCTCCTTCAACTTCTAACCCTACTTGATGTATCTGGCCTCTACTACTTTTGTGGCCTCCCTCAGAAAGTCCAATTCACCTTGCTTGTCTCTCCTCCCTAATGCTACTCATGTTATGTTATAGTCTTCAGGCCTTATGACCACCGCATCTGCACTTGGAGGGGGTGTTGTGATAGTCGCAACTGTGCTGCTAGTTGGACTAGTCTAGAGAGTATGGACTGTCTGTGATTTCTTGGGTTTTTGGCCCTCTGCATTTTTGGCCATCATTTTGGCCAAGGAGAGTGTAGCACCTGATGCAACCACTAGGGTCTTTCTTTTCTTTGATTCTATTAGCCATTGGGGTAGCTGGGGTGGCTTCGCTATTAAGACCTATTCATCAAGATTCCCTTTGGAATCTAGCCGTGTGTTCCCAAAATGTACATTATCTTTGGGCTCTTTCTCCCTCTCTTACTCTTGTTCCTTTTCTTGTTCTCTGGAACCTTCAGTATTTTCTTCCATGCTGGTGTCCTCTGTTGTAATATCTGAGACCTTTTCTCCAGCCTCCACATTGCTCGTTTCTTTAGGGACTTCCTTGTTCATCCCAATGTCAGCTGATCCTACATTTTCATTGTCTAGGAATTCCTGATCAATCTGCTACTGTTGTTCTTGGGCTTCATTAGCCTCATTCTGCTCCACTAGAATATCCTCTGGGGGTGGGTGAGGTATCTGGCCAAAGTTTAACAATGTAGTCATCATTACTACCTCACCAAATGTGCTCCAGGGCACTTGATCACTTGGAGTAACCAAAGGCATCTGGAACATGATGAAAGGGGGCATGGTTGATCCTGAAGGTGTGGGTTTCCCAATCATCAGCTATTCATTTGTGGGTTGCCTTGGTGTGTCTTCGGTCCCTTGGACTAGGGTCTTCTCCTATTCAGGCCTCATTTGCGCTTCCTCCTAGGCCTCTTGTTCTAATGTATCCTCTTCTTCCGTGATCTCCTTTTCTATAGGGGCCTCTTCCTTATCCCGAGTAGAAATTTTCTCCACCGCATGACTTAAACCTTGTTGGAGGTCCATGAGCTCCTCCACCAAGAAAGTGTCATCAAAGTCATCGCGTGGGGGTGAGGAGTCAGAAATATTTTCAAGTTTGGGAGAGTCTGAATTGACATCCACCGGGGGCACATCTAGCATAGCAAGACTGGTGGCCGTGCCTAGTGTGGGGGTCACCTTCTTCTTCTTCTTCCTCATTAATGGGACCCCAGTATCCAGAATGCTGGTGGACTCTACCTCAACAAAAGTCTATCTTCTCATCATTGTAGCCAATGACGGGGATCCTTCCAGGCGAGAAGACGCCATTAGAGTTACAAGGAGGCCAGAGGATATCTGTGTACTTATAAGCTGGCTGGCTAGCCTTACCGACTCCATTTGTATTTTTAGTTGGGCCATTAGAAGGGTGGGAACTTGGGGAGGCACCTTGGTCAGAGTGCCCTCTTTTTCTTTTCCTTTGCTCATGCTCAGTCCGATGGCAATGAAAGATGAAGATGGTCTAGCGCCAGTGGAAGAGGGAGTGGCCTTACGAACCACTAATTTCTTCTAGGTGCTCTTGGGACACACTCAGGAAAAATACTGGTGGCTTGCTTCTAAAATAGGGTGACATACCCCTTCAATTGTCAGGTCCTCTGGGGTGGCCCAATCCACCGGAGGAAGATCTAACTTTTCCTATCCTTGTCCTTTATATGTTGGATCCTCCAATGGCCCATCATCTAAGAAGACCTTCAGAAAAGTCTGAAGGTCAAGTGTCTTCATGAGCCCTTTGCTCATCTGTGAATGTTGTCGGGCCCGGAGATCAAAACTATCTTGGCAATCTGCCCAAAAGTCTTCAATATATTCTTTATGTGGTGGGGATGCCTAGGGAAGCACTGTGGAAATCTTTCCTAGAGGATTGTAGTTTTTCCTAGCATGGTGGAATTCCACCAGTCCCAGGATTTTCAATTCATTATCTACCTCCCTTGCTGCGGCGAGGCTGCATGTATAATTCCTGCATGAAAATGGGAATGGGACATTGATGACCTTCTTCAATGTGAAGAAGGCATGCAGATCCATCATCTGCCAGCAAAAACTCTAAAAGTATAATTCTATCCCCATAATATCAAGGAAGAAGATGGGGCTTCCCAGAGAAGCTGGTCACCCGAATGTAGGTGTGGTGTTTGAATTGAATAAAATAGCGGCCATAGGTGCTGACCAGATTCATTGCCACCTATGACATTCGGTACCCAGAATCCTGAGTAAGTGTTAGGATATTGTGGTAAATGAAAGCATCATTTACCTGGAAAAAATTTGGGAAGCTGAGTTCCCACTATATTTGAGGATAATGATCCCATGGTGTCACTTGACCTGGCTTGTTTCAAAGTTCCCAAACTATTCCCAATCTAGGAAAATCTAGTCCTTTTTGGGCAAGTGCCCATAGCACTTATGATGTCATGTAAAACTTGGAATGCTAGACGATGCCCTTCAGCTACATGTCCACGTGATTGGCTATGACAGAAACCCAGTTGAAGGTCTGACTACGAGTGGTGATGCATTACAAAAAGTAGTACATCCATGCAAAGAAATCTCGGGCATGGGGAAATCCGAAGATCCTGCACAAGAATATAATGCTCGCCTGAATGGGCTCTTTGAACTCCCTGCGGGGAATTTCCATCTTCATCCTCTTATAATCCTTCTTTGGGATTCCAACCAGTGGCTATTAAGATATTGTTGGGAGATAAGGGCAGTGTCCTTGATCTCTTCCAATGTCTGGACCCGATTCCAGATAATGGATCCTTTGAATTGTGGGATCCCCAGCCCTGAGGCAAAAGTTGCTGCATCGAGGGTGACAATTGTTGCTGGATACTGTAATGGTCGGGGATCTAGAAGTAGAATGGTCCAAGTAGGTGCATTGTACATAGTTTCTAGCTGGAGTATTAACTCTGGTGATTACACCAAACAAGGAAATTTTACAACCTTAATGATGCCAGAGGCTACTAGTTGAGTGGCCAAATTGTCTTCGGTGGCCTTCAACCTGTAAACGGCTTGGATCAAGCCTTGCATTTTAGCCCAAAGTCCAGGCTCTATGTCTATTATTTCCTGAACTCTGGAATCCACCTTGGATCCCATGAGATCACCCTCCTTTGGATATTTGGAGGTCAAGGGCAGCTTTGCTAACAACTTCTTGGCCTTGGTTTTTGTGGCCACCCGGGTGGAAGTGGTAGGTAGCTCCGGGCTATCAGGAGGGGTGATTACTTTAGACATCTTTGATCAAGTTATCTACAACCTGCAATATCGGAGAACCATTAGAACATGATATATAAAAGAATATTAAAACTCTGGGGAAATTGTCACCACCCTGCACCTGTTCAACAAGTGTTAGCATATACCAAAATCCTGAAATACTTGAAATAGACATGAATAGGACTCCAGGGGACTTGAACCAAATGACAAGGGGAATCATGGGGCAAGGGATTTCTTGGGACCTGGGGTCCGGATAAACTAGCCATTACCATTTCGATATGACCAGAGGGAAATCATACTCGGATGACGTAGGTTGGCACATGGTCACGTGATAGGTGACATAAAGGCATTAATGGTGACAAGTGGGATGACACGGGGTAAAATGAATGCCAGATGGGACATGGTTTGAATGCCCACTCATGGGAAATTAATCTCACCATTAAGGTGACGAGATAGAGGAGAGAGAAAGCCATCATGGCTCAAACCATCGAGGTGCCGAGTTTGAACCGTGGCAACTCTGTCTCGACGAGCTCAGTCTGGCGAGTGAAAACACACAAAAAGATGTGAGAAACTCATGAAATTAGAAGGATATACATAATAAATATACACAAAACCATAAAGGGCTGAAGGCTGAAACATATATACATTAAAATACATAGTATTTACAAGCTTTTTATAGACTATTTACATGACTATACACATTTACACAAGCCCAAGGCCTACCCAAGACAATGTACATTATAAACACTAGCTTACAACTACACAGAGGGTAGACAACCCTCTGGCAGAGCCAACCTACCAACAGGAGGGAAACCATAAGCAAAACACAAAAAATGGAAACCGCAAAACCAGAGAAAATGAAATGAAAACAAAACTAGAAAGAAAAAAAAGCAGAAACCAGAGAACCTACCTGGAAGCATGGAGGAAAGAAAGGGGAGAAGGGCACCAAGATTTCTCTACAACAATCTCAACCTTTGAACAATCACTAACCAGCACCAAAAATCAGCTTGTAATCAACCACTAAGCTCAGAGTAATTCACAGCTTAATCACAGTTAAAATCACCTAAGAATCACTATGAATGCTCTAAGTGTTTTAATCATGGTAACTATGAAATTGACAGGTAATTTATATTTATACCCAAGGTAAAAGAAAGTTACTCTCTCCTCCGCAAACTCTAGAACAGGCAAATCTCCAAACTCCAGGCCCGGGGATTCCATGCAACCATACCTTCTCGCAAGGAGAATACATCGTGGCAGAGAATCCCTGAGTCTGGAATCTGGCTTTGGAAAGAATAAACTATGGGACCAGGTCCCGGAGACACATGAAGACAAAAATAAAACAAACCTCTCAGGAGGGAAAGCCCGTAGAAGGAAGCAAAGAAAATAAAGAAAAAAAGGCAAGAGCCAAAGCGAAAAGAGGGGACCCAACATTTTGCACACAAAATGTAGGGACAAGTATGTAGGACATAACACCCACTAGTCATAGTTCCTAAGAAAGGTGGTAAGTGGCGAGTGTGTGTGGATTACAAAGATCTTAACAATGCCACTAAAAAGGACCATTTCCCTCTTCCGTTCATTGACCAGGTTATGGACTCTCTAGCAGGAAAGAAATACTTTTCTTTCTTGGATGGGTACAATAGATATAATTAGATCCAAATTCTCCCACGGGATCAAGAAAAGACCACATTCACCTTCCCATGGGGTACTTTTTATTATTCAGTTCTACCATTTGGCCTCTGCAACAATCTTGCTACTTTTCGGTCAGCAGTTATCAACATTTTTGCTGACATTTCCCATGAGTGTATGAAGATCTACATGGATGACTTTACAACTTATGTAAAAACTTATGAGGAAGCATTGGCAAATCTGGAAAAAGTCCTGACTAGGTGCAAAGAACACAACCTATCTCTAAATAGCAAGAAGTGTTTTATGATGATGCAGGAAGGAGTAGTGCTTGGTCACTATATATCTGCTCTTGGCATTCAGGTAGACCCAACCAAAATTGAAGTCATTATGAATCTTCCTACCCCAGCCAAATAGAAGGATGTCAGAAGTTTTCTTGGTTATGATGGGTATTACAGAAGATTCATAAAGGACTTCAGCAAGATGACCAGTCCTATGTATTCATTGCTCACTAAAGATGTCAACTTTATCTGGACATCAGATTGTGATGAAGCCTTCCTGCAGCTGAAGTTTGTTCTGACTTAGGCACATGTTTTGTGAGGGCCTAATTGGACCCTCCCATTCCACATACATACAGATGCCTCTGATCATGCCATTGGAGTAGTTCTTGGACAAAAGGAAGGTACTATAGAACATGCTATTTATTTCATTAGCAAAAATCTGCAAGGTGCTGAGTTGAATTATATAGTCACCGAAAAGGAGCTATTGGTTGTTATCTATGCTCTGAACAAATTTTGCCACTATGTCACTAGTTATCAAATCTTTGTGCATACAGATCATGCAGCCATTAAATACTTGGATAAAAAACCTCCAATCATAGGGAGGTTAGCTAGGTGGATGTTGCTTCTATAGGAGTTTGATGTTACCATCATATATAAGCTAGGAAGATCAAATGTGGTGGCTGATTTTCTCTCACGGCTACAGAATGTTGATGAACCTATGGCCATTGATGACAGTTTTCATGATGAACACCTATTCTCCATTATAGATCAAGCTTCCTAGTACACTGATATTTCTAACTATCTAGTTTCTGAAAAGGTACCTCCACACTTCTCCCCAAAGGAAAAGTGGTTACTAATAGAGAAAGCTTTCAACTTTTCATGGATTGTTGATTATTTGTTCTATACTGGCCCCAACCAAATATTGAGAAGGTGTATTTGAGAGGATGAAACTTATGACATCCTACGGGCTTGTGATGATGAGACCTGTGGAGGACATTTTTCTTCCAAAAGGACAACCATGAAGGTACTTAACACTAGTTACTATTGGTCATCCCTCTACAAGGATGCAGCCAATTACACTAGGAAGTGTGATCGATGTAAGAGGATGGGGTGACCTACTAAATCTGATGAAATGCCACTCTTTCCTCAAGTAGTGGTGACTCCATTCAATAAATGGGGAATCAATTTTTTCAGTCCCATCAGTCCTTAATCAGATGACAATTTGTACATCATTTTATGTAGTGATTATGTGACCAAGTGGGTTGAGGTTAGATCCATGAAGCATGCCAGGGATAATAGGGTGACACATTTTCTATATGAGGAGATATTCACATGCTATGATGTACCCAAAGAGTTATTCATTGATCAAGGAGCTCAATTTACCTCTACGTTGATTACTGCTCTAATCAACGAGTATAATATTCACCATTAGAAATCTAGCCCCTATCATCTGCGGGCAAATGGTCAGGCAAAAATCACCAACAGGGAGATAGAATCTATCTTCACCAAGATAATATAGTTACACAAGAAAGCTTGGAGTAGTCACCTCTAAGAAGCAGTATGGGCCTATCGAACTACATGGAAAAAAAATAGGGTTTACTCCTTTTGAGTTGGTATATGGAAAAATAGCTATGATGTTGATTGAGTTTGAACATAAAACTTTACGTACAACATTACAGCTCAACATTGATCTTACTAAAGCACAATGCAACAGGATCCTGCAGCTTAACTAGCTGGATGAGATAAGGAAAGCCAACCTGCAACACACTAAATTGGTTCAGACACAGTAGAAAAAGTGGCATGATTCTCATATCCTTACCAAATAGTTTGCTCCTGGCGACTGGGCTCTTTTGTATGACTCAAGATCCCAAGAAACCCAAGGTAAGCTTACAACACATTGGCTTGGCCATTATGAGATTATACATGTTTATGCTAATGGAGTAGTTCAGTTATCCATCATCGAACCTATACATTTCAAGTTACTGGTGAATGGTCATAAGATTTTCCTGTACCATAAACCTAAGACAAAGGCCATTTTCTTGTGGCAGTTTGAGATTTCTCCTTCCCCAGATGAACCTCCTATAGTAGAAGAACCTCCTCCTCTAGCTAAAGACTTTCCTATAGCCGAATAACCTCTTGTAGCCGAAGGACCTCCTATAGCTGAAGAACCTCCTCCTCTAGCTAAAGACTTTCCTGCAGTCGAAGAACCTCCTCCAGCTAAATATTTTCCTGCAACCGAAGGACCTCTTCATGCTAAGGGCATTCCTGCAGCCAACCAGAGTAATTATTTGCTCCATTCATCTCTTTGACATTTCTTTCCACATGCAGTCATAATAAAAATTTTGTTTCCCACAAAAACTGCTTGTCCATAATAAAAACTGATGACATGTAACTGATTGAATGTTTGATAACGTTAAGTTGAAGATAATGAAAGACATTAAATTAGTTAATGGTTTGTATTGTCATTTATGTCAACTTGATATCATCTGTACGATCATGTACATAATTCCAAAGACTTCAGAGAATCAATGGAACAAAGGTTATGCTTTCAGCAATGCATAAAAGTCAAGTATTCACTAAGTAACATATAACACCGAGGGAGTGCACACCATCGGTAAAGGCAAAGAAGAAAAGTCACAGTGATACCTGACGAGTGGAAGGTAGTGTTGCCTGACAAAACAAAATCATAGAATGCCTGATGAGCTGAAAATAGAGTTTCCTGATGAGTAAAAATCCAATGATGCCCAACATATAGAGATCTTGAAGCTAACTGGAGTCACGCTAATGGAACTGTTAGTTGTCATCGACAACTAACTGAAGAGTTGACCGACGGAATAGAGAGTTCAAAAAATGACAAAATATCTAGCTGGCAAGAGCTACAGATAGACTTAAGTTGTTGTTTTCTTTATTTTATTCAACCAGAGTTAAGTAATTGATTTAAAGAAGATTTGTACAGTTGGCAAGAAGATAACTATGAGATAAATTAGGAGTTATGCTTTAAATCAAATTGGTTGGATTGTTTTTCACGCCAAGAATCAAGAATCAAGAAACAGTGAATATCATGTCTATATAAGAGACAAGCTTAATTCATTTTCATATCACATGAAAAGGGGATTAAGGGGAGTGAATAGAAAGAGGATGCTGAAGAGAAACTGATGAAGAATTACTTCATACATTCCTGATCAATCAAGCTAAAGGAGAGCTAAATAATTCTGTAGACACTGAAGAACAGTGAAGCACAACATCGCAGAGCAAAAAGTGTGGAGCACAAAGAATTGAATTGATACATATATCAGAGAGGTAATGTACTTAAATAGATCTGAAAATCTGGAATTTAAAGTTGCATTAGAAATAGGTCATATTGTTTCAGTTTAACCATTGAAGCATCAAGTCTCTTAACATAGCAGGACTTAACAATATTCTATATATTGAGGTACATCCCAAGGAGTGCCAAAAAGGTTGATTCATGAAAGTAGCATTGGATTTGCCCGATACCTGTTGACAGTCTAAGAAAGAGGTGGATTCAAGGATGCTAGCAATAGATGCTCGATACTAAGTGACAACCTCTATATATAAAATCCTCTAACAAGGTCACACTTAGTAGTGTGTTTGTAACCTTTAACAGGGTTGGCTCCTAGCAGGGCTCACTTTAGAAGAGTGAAAATTTGGGGTACCAGTCCCAGTGGTTTTTCCCTTAACAGGGTTTCCACATTAAAAATTCATGTGTTATGTGTGTATGATTCATTTCTTTATTATTTTGTATTTGACATAGTTAACACTGGGTTGATTGGTATACTCTGCTTATTTATTGAGTTTCGGTAAATAGTTATACTGCTTATCGATAATCAAGGAGAATAAGGATAGACAAGGAAAATTGATAGACGATTAATCATTATAAGTATTTCATGGCATGCATCTTCTAGGGACTTAATAATCTGAGGTTTATTTGATTGGTGGTTAATGTTTGAAGGATAAATTTTGAGGTCACTGATTCACCCCCCCCTCAGTTATTACTAACAATTGGTATCAGAGCTTGTGTGCTTAGAAAAGAAGGTTTCAAGACCTAAGTCATGATCACAAGATGAACAGATGAGATGTGCCCAAGTTGAACAAAGACAACTTTGCTTCATGGCAAAGAAGGATAAGAATCCAAATATCAGGTATTGGTAATGATGTTACTCAATTCCTAGATACTAAATATGTGTTGCCTATAGGAGTATTGATAGTAAATAAATTGAGAGAGAAGTATGAACACAACTATATGGTTATAGAGCTTTCTTCCTCACTCTCTGATGCTAAATTTGAAGATGTCAAGGATTGCAAAACTGCAAAGAAGATGTGGGACAAACTGAAGCTTATACATGGAGGTGATACAAATGTTTTGAGAGCCAAGCCAGAAAGCCTCAGAGGAAAATTTGACGATCTCAGAATGAAAGAAGGAGAAAACATCACACAGTACAACACAAGAATAAAGGAAGTAGTCAATACTATACGAGGAGTTGGAGGTACACTTGAAGAGGAGACAGTGGTAAGTAAAATCTTAAGAACCTTACTGCCTATATATGCTATTAGAGTTTCTGCCATTCAAGAAATGAGAGCAGTAGCAAACAATAC
>MU228150.1:2936331-2977724 GCA_018584345.1 Thuja plicata | reverse complement strand
AGTTATTATGGAGATAGATATTTTATTCTCTTTGTTGATGATTACTCTAGAATGATGACAGTCATGTTTCTTAAAGATAAATATGAAGCATTCAAGATGTTTAAATGGTATAAGGCTATGGTAGAAAAACAAAGTGGTAAGGATTTGAAATGCTTAAGGTCAAATAGAGGAGGAGAATTTATATAAGATGAATTCATTAATTTCTGTAATGAGCATGGTATAAAAAGACAAGTTTCTGCACCAAGAACACCACAACAAAATGGGATTGCTGAGAGAAGGAACAAATCAATAGTTGATTGTGCTAGAACACTAATGATAGAGAAAGGCATCACCCAAATCTTCTAGAGGGAAGCTATCAGTACTGTTGTCTACATGCTTAATAAAGTACAATTGAAGAAAGACACAAAGAAGACACCTTATGAGCTATGGTATGGTAAAACACCTAATCTAAGTTACTTCAAAATATTTGGTAGTCAATGTTATGTCTTAAAGGATGATAGAAATAGAAAGCTTGATGCCAAAAGTGATGAAGGTATTTTTCTAGGGTATTCCACCAAGAGAAAAGCTTATAAATGTCTCATCAAGGCTTCAAACAAAATTGTTGAAAGTGCAAATGTAAAGATAGATGAATTTTAATAAAAGAATGAGCTGGAAAGTACAAAAGAACCAGAGGACTACAAAAAGTTTGTATACTATGAAGGACTCAACACTCTACCTGAGAAACAATGCTTAATTCCAAAACAATAGAATGTTGCAACCGACGGTCAGACTGTTGTTACCAATAGTCAGGATAATAATCATAATAATGTGCAAGGTGATGAAGAATAGAATGAAGATCAAAATAATGATCAAGATGATACACAAAGAGTTGTACCTATACTTTCAAGATATGTAAGAAGGAACCATCCAAAGATCCAAATCATAGGAGATAAGAAAGCTAGTACAAGAACAAGAAGTAAGTCTTTAACCTTAAATTGTTTAATTTGTGAGTTTGAGCCAAAATCTGTCAATGTTGCACTAGATAATGAGGAATGGACAAGTGCTATGAATGATGAGATTGAACAGATTAAGAAGAAAAAGACATGGTCACTTGTGCCAAGACCAGATGACAAGAATGTCATTGGTAAAAAATGGATATTTAGGAGTAAGTTGGACGAGAATGGAGAAGTCACAAGGAACAAAGAAAGACTAGTATGCAAGGGGTATGCACAAGAAGAAGGTATAGACTATGGAGAGACCTTTGCACCATTTTCTAGGATAGGAGTAAGAATACTAATTTATTATGTTGCATTCAAAGGATTCAAAGTATATCAAATGGATGTCAAGTCAGCATTCCTAAATGGAATACTTGAAGAAGAGGTATACATTGAGAAACCAGAAGGGTTTGCCGATCTAGACAAGAGAAACATGGTATGAAGACTTCACAAAGCCTTGTATGGATTGAAACAAGCTCCTAGAGCCTAGTATGAATGACTTCATTCCTATCTTATAAGTATTGAATTTGTAAGGACAAGTGAAAACAATAATCTTTATTTTAAGGAAGATACTGATGCTGACACTTTGATTGTTGAAATATTTGTTGATGACATCATATTTGGAGGCAATGATATGCTATGAAAATAATTTTCTAATGAGATGAAAAAAGAGTTTGAGATGTCTATGTTTGGAGAGATCAAGTTCTTTCTTGGTCTATAGATAATTCAACAAAGTGAAGTTATTTTCATTACACGGTCCAAATACATCAAAGAGGTCCTGAAAATATTCAAGATGGAAGATTCCAAACTAGTTGGAACATCGATGGCTACTAGATGTAAGTTAACAAAGGAGGACAAGACAACAGAGGTAAATCAGACTTTGTACAGATCAATGATTGGAAAACTCATGTATGTTGTACACACTAGACTAGATATTACACTTGTAGTAGGAATTGTTTCTAGATTTTCTGCTAACCCCAGGGAATCACATATGACTACTGTGAAAAGAATTCTAAGATATCTGAAGAACACTAAGGAGTCTGGCTTATGGTATATAAGAGAAAGAAAATTTGAACTTAAGGTGTTTACCGACACTGATTGGGCTGGAAATCATGATGATTGGAAGAGCACAACTGGAGGAGCATTCTTTATGGGTGACAGACTTGTCACATGGATTAGCAAGAAGCAAGGATGCATCTCTTAGTCTACTACAGAAGTAGAGTATGTTGCTGCTGCTACAAATTGCTCAAATATTACATGGATCAAACAATTTCTAGAAGGTATGCATACGAAGATCTTAGAACTAGTAATTATCTATTGTGATAACACCAGTGCAATAAACATTTCCAAGAATCCAGTCATGCATGCCAAGACTAAACACATTGCCATCAAGTATCATTATTTGAGAGAACAAGTTCAAGAAAAAGAGGTGATACTTGAGCATGTGCAATAAAAAGAACAATTAGCTGATATCTCCACCAAGCCACTGCCCAAGGATACATTTGAGTAATTGAGAAAGAGACTAGGAGTCAAACCCTTATCTACTAGTCAGTAATATGACTGAAGGTTGCATCAACCTACATATTATTAGAATATCATTCATGTTGATGCAAGTAAAGAGATGAAATTCAAAGATACATCTATATATAGATAGGTATATATCAAAACCGAGCACCAAAGCATATTGTTGTACTACTGATGAATAAGGGAAATTCAAGGAATATATTATGGATGGAGAGAAAATATTATTTGACATGAATGCCAGATATCTATGAGATATTTGTTTGGCATTGTTGTCAAAGGGAAAGAGATTATCCATGTTATCACATTCTTCTAAAAAAGCGAGAAAGATTACCCATTATCAAATCATTACTCCAACATGGAGAGATTATATCCAAAAGGAGAGAAAGTTGTATAAATTATTACACAAAGGGAGAGTTGCTGAAAAGAGAAAAAAACATCACAAAAGAGAGAACAGTCAAAGGAAATAAATTGACACAAGAAGAGGACTCAACACATCAAAAGACAAAGAGTTGAAAGAATCAAATCTAAGCTAAAATAGAGCTTACTGGAGATCAGACATTTATCGGTTATCAAAAAAAAGATTGGTAGTTTGATGAATCTCAACTGGTGTATTTCATATTGTATTAGAAATAGTATAGTGGGATAATATAGTATGTTGCCATCAATGCCAAAGGGAGAGATTAGTGACATGTAATTGATTGAATGTTTGATAATGTTAAGTTGAAGATAATGCAATACATTAAATCAATTAATGGTTTGTATTATCATTGATGTCAACTTGATATCATCTGTACAGTCATGTACATAATGCCAAAGACTTAAGAGAATCAATGGAACAAAGGTTATGCTTTCAACAATGCATAAAAGTCAAGTATTCACTAAGTAAAAAATAACACTAACGGAGTGCACCCCATCGGTAAAGGCAAAGAATAAAAGTCACAGTGATACCCGACAAGCAAAAGACAATGTTGCCCGATGAAGCAAAATCACAGGATGCCCGACGAGATGAAAATAGAGTTTCCCAACGAGTAAAAATCCAATGATGCCCGATAGACAGAGATCCCAAAGCTAACTGGAGTCACGCTGATGGAACTGTCTGTTGTCACCGACAACTAACTAAAGAGTTGACCGACAGAACAGAGAGTTCAGAAAATGATAAAATATGTAGCTGGCAAGAGCTAAAGATTGACTTAACTGGTTGTTTTCTTTGTTTTATTCAACTAGAGTTAATTAATTAATTTAAAGAAGATTTGTACAGTTGGAAAGAAGATAACTACGAGATAAATCAGGAGTTATGCTTTAAATCAAATTGGCTGGATTGTTTTTCACGCCAAGAATCAAGAATCAAGAAACAGTGAATATCATGTCTATATAAGAGACAAGCTTAATTCATTTTCATATCACATGAAAAGGGGATTAAGGGGAGTGAATAGAAAGAGGATGCTGAAGAGAAACTGATGAAGAATTAGTTCAGACAGTCTTGATCAATCAAGCTGAAGGAGAGCTAAATAATTCTGTAGACACCGACAAACAGTGAAGCACAACATCGTAGAGCAGAAAGTGTGGAGAACAAAGACTTGAATTGATACATTAATCAAAGAGGTAATGTACTTAAATAGATCTAAAAATATGCAATTCAAAGTTGCATTAGAAATAGGTCATATTGTTTCAGTTTAACCATTGAAGCATCAAGTCTCTTAACAGAGCAAGACTTAACAGTCTTTTATATATTGAGGTACATCCGAAGGAGTACCAAAAAGGTTAATTCATGAAAGTAGCATTGGATTTGCCCGATACCTATTGATAGTCTAAGGAGGCTGATTCAAGGATGGTAGCAATAGATGCCTGATACTAAGTGACAACCTCTATGTATAAAATCCTCTAACAAGGTCACACTTAACAGTATGTTTGTAACCTTTAACGGGGTTGGCTCCTAACAAGGCTCACTTTAGAAGAGTGAAAATTTGGGGTATCAGTCCCAGTGGTTTTTCCCTTAATAGAGTTTCCACGTTAAAAATTCATGTGTTATGTGTGTATGATTCATTTATTTATTGTTTTGCATTTGACATAGTTAACACTGGGTTGATCGCTATACTCTACTTATTTACTGAGTTTCGGTAAATAGTTATACTGCTTATCGGTAATCAAGGATAATAAGGACAGACAAGCAAAACCAATAGACAATTAATCATTATAAGTATTTTATGGCATGCATATTGTAGGGACTTAATAATCTAAGGTTTATTTGATTGGTGGTTAATGTTTGAAGGATAAATTTTGAGGCCATTGATTCACCCCCCCTCTCAGTTATTACTAACAAAAATATCATCCCATCAACTTTTTCATCACTTTTTCTGCCATCATCACATTCATGTCACCTCATTATTGCGTCAGCTTGAATTTTTACTCTGCCCATATCATCAAATCTTTCCAGATTTGGACATATCAAGGTATAATAATCAAAGGTACACATTAATTTATTGTTGCAAAATGTTTTTGCTTCATTTAATATCATTATGGTACATTGCAATTAATGTAGCGTTTCATCCACAATTTTGTTGTACTTTTTAGCCATGCAGGTGTGGACACTTGTCACCTTTTTTGTAGGGGGCAATCTGATAGGTTTTGTGTGTAATAAATGAAATATCCCATCAGCTCAAATATTCTATTAGTTTAAAATCTGATGTCATGATTGCCATCCTTTGTCACTAATATTTTTGCTACCAAAATTGTACTATGCCATCATGTCAAAAATGATGATTTGACAATCCCTGCATGTAACATTTCAAAATTAGCCTTGTCTTTTTAAACTCAAACTACCAGCTTATATTTACAACACTATTTCAAAAATTTCTTTTGTGTCTTGTCTGCGTTACCCAGAAAACTAGAAAGCTTTATTCAAATTCTGGGCACACCAGTGGCATTTCAGAAAACATAATTAATAGTAGCAATGGATAAGAGGGTTTTTCAGAGTTTTTTAGACATTGTTGAAGTTTTCAAACAATAGGATGGGTGGTTCACCTATACGACATGAACCAGAAAACCACTTTTCGTTGTTACAGGACCAGGATAGTGTTTAGGATTTTAACAGAGTTGGGTGGCTGACCTAGTTTGTAAGGTTGAATGGTCATGATGAAGCCACAACACTGGAATTATTGAGGACTTACAACAATGGTGTTGCGTATATCAAAGGGTTGTGAGTAGAAGCTTCTGATGTAAGAATTGCCGAAGTCTTTGGACTTCCTTCCATGGGAGAAGTGTTTTCACATGGGCATGATGCATGCACAACTAGATTAGAATTTTCTTTACCAACAGATGTTCAAGTATAACACAACAAATAGGGTTTTAATTGGTTATCTCTTCCAGGAGAGTATCCTTAGTTGGAAATTCATATTATCAGGTACATTGCCTTTGAGGGATATTTTTCCTTTCTACGTGCACTACACTTCAAATTATTGAGTCATTTATAAAATGACCATTTGGTAAATGTCCCCAATTTTCTTTATGCCCTTTTAAATTTAAGTGCTACAGAGGTATGGAAGGGGCAAAAAAATGTAGTAACCCACCATGATTTAATCAAGCTCTTGGTGGAAAGGTCACTTCGGGATGTCTCTCCCATGTCCTGGGATGGATTTATTGCAGCACCTCATGTTCAGTTGCATGGAGAAGGGCCACGACCCAAAATTCAAGAACAAAAAGGGAATAACCCTGATGAGGATGAGGAATTTGTTGAGCTAGAAGAACCTTTTAAGAATTCTTCTCCTTCGAGAATTGATGTGGAGAATGTGAGATCCGGCCATCTAAACCCTACCTCAGGGAGTAGAGAAACCAAGGTTCCCATAGTTTCTCAGACCCTAAAAGCTGAGAAAAAAGATAAAAAGGGTAAGGGTAAGGGTAAGGCCAAGATGGCAGAATATATGAGTCAAGATGTTCCTGTTTATACTCTTTCTCTTGTAGCCATACCTGTCAAGAAAATAAAAACTTCACAAAAGCATCCTACAACTTCTATTGATACTCCATTATGAAGAAGTGTTTGTTTGAACACTACACAAATAGACAACAAGGATTCCCCTGTTACGGTTGAATATTCTCTTAATGTCTCCTTTGAGGAGCCTTCACAAGAATAGCCGCAAGCAGGTAGTCCATTTGCAGAATTCCATAATATGATGGAAGAGGATCCTGCAGTCGTTGATGTGGGTAAAGAAGCAGAGTGTATAATTCCAGAGGTAGATGAACCCAAAGGAGCTGGAAAAGAATCTTCTTCTTGGCAATAAGGAAATCACAGGGAAAAGTCCCTTGTTCCAGATAACGTGCATGTTTGTGCAAAGAAAGAGGAAGGCTAACAAGAAGCCAATCCAGTCCCACACAGGAAGCTAGAAGAGGTAACTGTCCATGTTCTCTCAATTGATTATTTTAATGAGATGCAATATCAAAAGTCAATGTGAGAGTTAGAAAAGGCAAAATTGAGAAGGGAACTTGAGAGGAAACAACAAAAAATTGAATTCTTACAGAGTAAAATAAATGACATTATAGACATAATTCTAGAATTAATAGAGTGCAGACCACCACCAAGGGTTTATACCCTATGCCTTAAGGAGAAATTCCTACTGTTTAAGTTAATGAGAGTCCTTTAGGATCTCAACTCAGGCATAGGAACCCCACAGGAATTTGTGGCCGCATATAATACATCACCAAATTGTGCTCAAAATTTGTTATGTGAGTTATATATTCACAATTATGTTTTTCCTTCTAACACTGATTGGAATCCCCTACTTTTTTTTGGTGATATTCATTTTTCTACCCTCCTTTCCTAGACCCAAAATGAGATTAATTATGGAGAACAATTGCATAGGTAAAAAATAATTGAACAGTCTATTTCATTTCCTCTTCATCCTGAAAGCTGGTCACCTCCATAGTTTTACTATGATTGGATGCAAAGTGTTTATGGGTTTCATGATCCTGCGCCCAGAAAAATAATTTTGGATAGTCATGAAGAAGTTTTCGTGGTATTTGAGAGATTGTCACTAGCAGATGGGGACAAAGAAACTGAGGGATTAAGGCAGAGATGAGGGAGATTAACTATGGCACTCAAAAAGAAAGAACCACATATTATGATCAACCTATGAGCTACAATGACATGTGTTAACTGGTATATACACCTGGGATGTCAGCCATGACCCAAAAGATGGTTGCCACTTACCTTTCAGCCTCCTCTACTTTTATGACCACTATACAGCTGTATGGATAATGAACTGCATGAGCAATAGAAACTAAATAGACACATAAAGATGGAGAGACACATGAAGGAGACTTCCAGGTTCTTGCAAATATCTGGAACATCTTAGTGCGTAAGGACCAACACTAGCCTTCGTAGGGGCAAAATGATAGGCCATTTTAATGGCATACTTTAGATATCTTAGGAAAAATTTTGATAGGTCTTTTTCCATGTTTTCTATTATTTACTCCAAGACTTTATGCTTTAAAACTACTAATATGTGGTAGTCAACCACTAAACCTATGCTATGGACATATACTTACTTAATATGCTTTATCTAGATTAATATACTTTGTTTATTACTATGGAATCATGATCATGTTTTATGGATGAATTAACTGATTGAGCGATAGATAATGCATATGTACTTTAATGATTATTTTCCATGAATTCTTTTATCCTAATAGTTTAAATGCAGTGCATCAAAGTAGCAACCATCATCTTGTTCAAGTGACCACGTCCATGTGTTAGACGCTTGAATTGATCCTGCAGCAGACACACACGGATGGAACATCAACGTAGCAGTAGCGGAAGGTTTATGGTTAATCCAGGTGGAGATGATTGAGCAAAGACTTGGAAAATGTAATAAGTTCCCTTATGAAATCTAGGAGAGAGTGGTAAGTTAGATCTATTGTCCAAGCAATTCTTTTTCTCTTTTCTGGACCGATTCCATTTCCTGCTTTCTAGCTTTCCTTTCTATTAGTTGTTTGTAATAAAAGCTCTACCTTTTCTTAGGGCGTGTTGAGTTTAGCAGTTAGATGTTTTCCTTTAAATAAAGCCCCTCTCCTACATGAGAAGGAGGGCATTATTATGATAGTTGCAATATAGTTCAATTCTGTTGTTTTACTGTTTATGAGAATCTTTGTACTCTGTTATTCATTTTAATGAGAAAAGGAAGTGTTGAGATTAATTTTGTGTAATTAACTATTTCAAGTACTCACCCAAGGGGGCCCATTTGGTGAGGAATCCATAGTTAGATTCATTTTAGTTTAGTTCACTTTCCTGCATTTCTGTCATTTCAATTCCTATGCTGAATAGCTCATGCAGCCAAAGCCACAGGACAACTATCACTTCCTGCAGCCAAGCAACAGAGTAACTAAGGCATTGTAGTTATTTTGTGCACTCTTCCATTCTACTATCAGTGTTCACTTCCATCATTCACTTTCAAATATTTACTTTCACAGCAATAGCTTAACTTTCTTTCCAGTATTCATTTCATGCAGTAATAGTATAGTTTCCCTTCAAAAGCATTTACTTCCTGCAGCCATAGAATTGTTTATTTCCAACATTTGTTTCCTACAGTGATTATATAGTGATTGGTTGAGAAATTTCTTGGTGCATATATTTTTTTTTCCCGTTTCAAGTAACACGTCCTTGGGTTTGACATATTAAATGAGTTTCTTATAAAGAGGAAGAAGTGCTTAGTTGGATGTCCAATCCTGGAGTTAAACAATTATGCCTAGTTTATGAGCCTTTATAATGAGCGATCACATCTAATTTAATTCATTTATTTACTATCTCATATGCCAAATCTATTTCTCCACATGGTACACTATCCACTCAAGAGGATTGGAACACTCGGCAGGGAAAACTTTAGTGGTGAATATTTGCCATTTGGCAAATCTCTCATGTCCACAACTGGAGATTTGGTGAATATAATGTGTAAATTAGGTTGTCCATATCGCCTGGAATTTATAAATATTGGTTCAAATTCCCAGGCCCATCGCCTATTGGTTTATGTATTTTTATCCTTTTCTATCACAATATGGCCAATCAAATTAATTGTTGGACACTATAAATTGAAACATTTCACCTACAATTTCCAAAGCTTGTCCTAATTGAAAACCATATTTGCCAATATGTGGTCGATATTTAAGGTTAGGGTATAGTTACATGACATGTGTCTCTATTTTGGATACTTTCAATGAAACTTTATGACTTTGAAAACTTTGTCCTGAAATAGATTTGACGTGTGTCTCTATTTTGGAAACTTTTGCGGGAATCTTTGTGTCCTTTTAAACCTTGGCCTGAAATAGAATTCCTGCCATCCATCTCGGTTCATCCAACGGTTATAAAAATTAGGGTTGGTTTCTATTAAAAGATATAAAATTAACTCACAAAACCTTAATAAAATAATAAAATTCATTTTAGCTTTCGTGGCGCTACACCCAAAAACCCTCGTGAGAGCACTGCCCCCAAATCCCCATCGAGTAATAATGGTTTCTCAGTATGTGTGTCTGTGACTGCAATTTTTTTCAATAATGAAAGATTCACCAAGCTTTTATAGAATTTTCATATAATTAAAAAAAAATTGTCAGTACAAATAATATTTTTTTCCATTCAAATTAAAAATTTTTGCCGACACTATTAAATTTTCCCCCCTAAAATAATGGAGGATTTGCCAGTATTTTACACCTTTTCCCAGAAGGGGGTTTCTTAAAGTTTTCCCTGACACACGTTATAATAAGATATTCCAAGCATACCGTAACTCAGGGTCTATCACTATGGATATCTTCATCCCTCTGCCATCCCATTGTGCTTTAGTGAGCTCGGTGAGCTTGCCTTTGTCAATTTTTTTAGTGGCCTTGGGCTTGTCTTCGATGGGGAATCCAGTAATGATATGAAATATATCATTAGTAATCTTGATAGGTTCATCCAACCAAATGAATTATCCATGTACTCGAATTAGTACCATTCTTATCCATTCTATCTTAAAACCCTCGGTAAGTGAATAGCATGTGTCAAACCTTTTTCTTCTAGGTGAATATGCTCATCCTTCACTTTCCCATTCTCACACAACTTGTTGAATGATGTATATATCTCCGCTTCACACAAATCCTAAATCTTACAATGTATAAAAGTGTGGATGTCTTCAATTAATATCACTCTCGATGGTATCAAAGATAGGGCTCCCGTCATATCTATTTCAGTGACTTTAGCTAGGGGTAGCTTGTATTTCGAATTCACTGGTTCTACTTCCTTCACAACTGTAGGTGTCTGTAACTTTGGTTCCATGAATAACTTCAAATACTTTGATTAAACATACTAGGGCATGCTTCAATAAAATACAACTTTTCAAACTCAACTCAGAATGTAGTAAATATCTCAAATATTTCTCAATACTCTTGCAAAGATTAAGAAATACCTCGTAATCACTTGAATTCACTCACGATAGTCACTCTGCAAATGTGCTTAATGTTCTTCTGAAAATGTTAGGTTCAAATGATTTGCAAAATGACCTATTTATACTTTTTCTACGATTAGGGTTTCCAATAGCTCTATTAATGTGCAATAAATGTGCTTGCCGAATCCCTTTTTAACTTTATACCAACTGCATAGTAACTTTCTTGACTAAGTTAAAAACAATATATATATATATATATATATATATATATACATATACATATATATATATATATATATATATATATATATAACAATATTCATCCAAAACTTATACAACTTATCCAATTGCATCTCAATATACTGATATGGATCTCAATTCTAATTCTAGGAACTGAAGTAGGATTTATTATAAGCATGCAGTTCCTACATACCTCTCACCAACTAGGTGGAGCTTGGTGCAACCAACTCGGTAGAGATGGTGTAGTATATACTTCTGGAAGATGTCCCTTCATCCAGATTCTTTTTCCTCTAGATTCTATTCATTTGTTCTCGGATCTCATCAATAGTAGTAGGGGCTTTTACTTCAGATTCATCTTTGGTCAGTGCATCACCTCAGTATCTATAATTCCTCGCAAGGTTTCCTACCTTATGACAATGAAAACATGTCATGCCAGGGTTTCTCCATGCTCTTATGTTGTTCCTTCCATGCATCATTATGCAATTAGCAGCAATGTGTCCATACCTTCCATAGGATAAACATGCAATTCTTGTATTATAGTCCCATGGTATAGAAGTGTCTTCTCGGTTAGTTTTAGCATTCTCTCGGTTAGGCTTCCAATTGTCATTTCTTTTCTTTATTATGCACTCTTCAAATTTATGTCCAAACTTATTACAATTCTTGCAGTAACCATCAAACTTAGGTTTCTCTATGTTGTTAGAAAGATTAGTTCTACATTTGAATGCTTTATGTCCATGTCTATTGCATCGAAAACAATAACCATCAAACTTAGATGTACTCAGTGATTTACCTTTCTTTCTCCTACAAACAATAGCACTATGTCCAGGCTTCCCACAATAATTGAAACTAAGCTACTTTTGTTTCGGTGTGGGTGCACTACTTTCATCTTTCTCATCTTTCTATGTTTTTGATGATTCTCCTTTCTTGGTGGTGTTGTCCTCTTTGAATCCAATTCCTATTTTGTCATTCCTTTGTTTTTGATTCTTGAATTGTTGATCCAGAGATTTTAGTGCTTCTTCGTTTCTTTTCAGTATTGCATTTGCATCTTTCCCAGCTTTCATTCTTTGATCCATTCTTTCAATTTCAGCTTTCAGTGCTTGATTCTCAAATTCTTTTCTTGTGTTATCTTGATTTGCACTCAAAAGTTGGTCTGTCATGTCATAGTGAACTTGTGTCATTCTCATGATCTCATTATATTTTTCTAATATCTTTATTTCAAATTGTCTTTTATCATCTTCTACCATTTTATTTTCATCTTCAACAATCCTTTTTCCTTCAATCAAGTCAGTCATTCTTATCATGCTATTTTCAAGATCTATTTTCATTAGGTTCAACTGCTCAATAAGTGTATCATTCTTTTCTAGTAGTTCTTTTATAGCTGTCTCGGACTCATCAGTAACACTACCTTCAGATGTTGTTTCAAGTGTATCAATTTGTTCTTGTGTAACCTTTAGTTCATCATATGTTTTCAATCTAACCCTTAGAGACTTTTGAAGTTTCTTCTTTAGATCAAAGATTAACTCTTGCACTTTTCAACTCAGATTCAAGACCATCAATTCTTTTGAATTTCCTAAAACTTTCCATGACTAGGATCCTTAACTCTTAGGTGGTCAAAACTTATAACTCAAGAGTAGCAGCTCTGATACCAATTTTTGGAATGACTATGGAAAGTTGGGACTAGGAAGGGAGGGGTGAATCAGTACCACAAAAACTTTTATAACTGAAACTGTCTATAACCATATACTACTGCTTGTTGTTAACTAAATTCAATAAACTTGAAATAAAAATAATATAGAACTTATAAAACATAACATCTAAACATTCAAGTAAATGAACTCATAACTCCATGATTTTTTTTATGCAAAAATCTTTGGTTAGAGGAAAAAACTGCGGTGGGGATGACACCCACAACCTTCATTAACTGCAGTATAAAAGGTGCTCGGTTAGAGCTTACAAATATTATCCATTTTGATAGCTTACCCGGTTAAGAGTATACAAATACTTGTTATCTCTACCTGGTTAGAGGATTTTACAATCTCTACAGTTAGAGATGTACCCTGTTAAAGGTTTTACAAATATCAGAATGGTTAAGATCTACCCAATATTGGGATTTCTAGCTCTCAATACAATAGTATTAACAAATTATCAATGTCTATTATATTGCATAAACGAAAAAATGCTGATCAGACTCTATGTGCTCTGAAATATTGTGTTACCTCAATTACAATATGTAACACTGCTTGAATTTGCTTTGTTGTAGCAAGATTTCAGCTCAGTGTGATCTGCTCTAATTTTTGTTCTTCAATAATAGCCTTCTTTGCACTTTGTCTCTTTCTCCTATATTGTCTCTCTTCTGTTCTATAAATCACCTTTAAGTATAAGATTTATTGTCTGTTAATCTTATGTGTTAGGTCACCGATAAATTATTTTAATAGTTAGATATGCTTTTACGCTCGGTGACTGTGTCACTTTTACCTTGGTACTTGGTGTTTTTATTGGAAATAACAATCTTTGATTAACCACTTAATATGCTTCACAGATCTTCTCTTTGAATTATCTTGATTGTTGATCATGTAACAAACTGATCTTCATGCATTGTAGAATCACAATTAATACAATATCAATTCATTAAATGCATCCTTATCACTTTACAATCACTTAAGTAACTCGGTAGAGTAACTTCTCTTCACCCGATTAACTTTCTGTTTTAGTACTCGGTAACTATCAACTCAGTGTAATTCATATACGCTCGATGTTCGGTAAACTGTAGGCTCTCGGTGTAGTGTCTGTGATTGAATGAATTCACTATGTTGCTCAGTATATATTACTGACTGCTCATATATTTTCTTTTCTCCTTTTCACCGATTGAATCTTCTGACTCATATGACTTTTCCTTAACTAATGACAACAAAATATTCATAGAGATAACATTAGGTGGCAGTTCCACCTCATAAGTGATGGTGCCATACTTGTGTAGAATTCTCAAAGGTCCTATCTTCTTCATGAGAAATTTACTAGGTTGTCCCTTCGGTAAACTTTCTTTCTTCAAATATGGCAAGACCAAATCACTCACTTTTGATGACATGTAACTGATTGAATGTTTGAAGATGTTAAGTTGATGATCATGCAAGGAATTAAATCAGTTAATGTATTGTATTGTCATTGATGCCAACTTGATATAATCTATATGGTCATGTAAATATTGCTAAAGACTTCAAGGAAACAATGAATCAAAGGCTATGCTATCAGTAATGCATATAAGTCAAGTATTCACAAAGTGACTATATACATCGACGAAGTGCACACTGACGGTCAGACTAAAAGAGAAAAGTCACATTGTTACCCGACAAGCAAATGCACAGCATTACCGATGAGAAAAGTCACAGTGCTTCCCGATGAGAAAAGCATAGTGTAACCTGACGGACAAAATTTCAGTGTTGCCTGATGGATAAGTAAAGAATGAAGATCCCGATGACAACTAAAGTCACACCGATGGAACAGTTAGCTATCACCGACAACTAACTGAAGTATTGATCGACAAAACAAAGAGTTCAAAAATGACAAAATGCTTAGCTATCAAGAGCTAAATATAGACTTAAATGATACTTATCTTTGTTTTAATCAACCAGATAAATCCGGAGATAAGTAATTGATTTAAAGCTGATTTGTCCAGTTGGCAAGAATATCTCAATGAGATAAAACTGGAGTTTTGCTTTAAATCTAACTGGTGATAATTGTGGATCATGCCAACATCAAGAAAGCCAAGAAAAGGTGAATCATGTCTATAAAGAGACAAACCCAATTCATTACAAATTGTGGGTGAAGAAGAGAAAAGAGGAAATATGCTAAATAAATTATGAAGGAGAAGAAAGTCTTCATTCAGTCTTGATCAACAAGCTAAGGAAAGAGCTAGATTCTATAGACACCGATGAATAGTGAGACAACATCACAAAGTAGAATAGTGTGGAGCAAAGGTATTGAATTTATTACATTGATCAGAGAGGTAATGCACTTACAATAGATCTAAAAATCTGCAATTCAAGTTGTATGTGTGAACAGATCACTTTAATGTTTCAGTTTAACCATTGAATCATCAAGTCTCTTAACCGAGTAGGACTTAACAGTCTTCTATAATTGAGATACATCCCAAGGAGTATCAAAAAGTTTGATCATACAAAGTAGCATTGGATATGCCCGATACCTATTGACAGGCCAATTGAGTGTTTTATCAAGGATGGTAGCATTAGATGCCAGATACTAAGTGACAAACTATCTTTCTAAATCCTCTAACAAGGTCACACCTAATAGTGTGTTTGTAACCTTTAACAAGGTTGGCTCCTAACAAGGCTCACTTCAGAAGAGTGAAAATTTGGGGTACTAGTCCCAATGGTTTTTCCCTTAACAGGGTTTCCATGTTAAAAATCCTTGTGTTATGTGTTTATGTTTCATTACTTTACTATTTTACATTTCACATATGCAATTCTAGATTGATAGGTATACTCTGTTTATTTACTGTGTTTCGGTAAATAGTTGACTTCTTATCGGTAAACATACAGAAGAAGGATTTACAAAGCATTTCAACAAGTAGTAATTTGTTATAAGTATAAGGAGGCATTCATCTTTTAGGACAGAAGATAACAAGAGGCATAATCTATGGTTATAAGTTTTAAGGGTTGATTTAAGGATTAATTTTTGAGGCCACTGATTCACCCCCCCTCTCAGTTATTACTAACAACTTTGTATTGAACATCTCTCCTTGTATGGTCTTCTTGTGCCTTGTACTTCTTTGTCTGCTACTGCAAAGTCTGTCGCACCTATTCATATATCTCCTTCATGCTTTTGGAAAAGTTTTCCTCTTGAGAATTCCTCATATCCATCCAACTGAGATCTCTTAGCTCCATTATACCACTGGGATGACATCCATATACTATTTCAAAAGGACTCTGCATGTACTTCTATTCAGTGAATCATTATAGGCATATTCTACTTGCCCAATGATCAAATCCCATGCTTGGACATGCTATTTTGTAAAGCACCTTAGCATATTTCCTAATGACGTATTCACTACTTCAATTTGAACATCATATTGGGGATGATACGTAGAGGAGAAAGATAAATGAGTACCAAGTTTCTTTCTAAGGGTGCGCCAAAATGGTCTACAAACTTAGTATCCCTATCACTGACTATGCTGAGGGGTAAACCATGGATCCTCACTATCTCTTTAAAGAAAAGCCCTACTATGTATGAGGCATCATTAGTGCTTCTACAAGGAAAAAATTATGTCATCGTGCTAAATCTATCTACTACAACATAGACACTATTAAACCCCCTTGGTGTCCTTGGAAAACCTAGGACAAATTCCATGCTTAAACATTCTCTTGGCCTTTGAGGTATGACTAATGGTTGGTATAACCTTGCATTTTTGGACATGCTTTTATCCCTCTGACAGATAGAACATTTCTCGACAAACTTCCTTACCTCGGCTTGAAGTTTTGGCCAATAGTAAAATCTTGTGACTTGCTCCAAATTTTTGTCTATTCCAAAATGTCCTCCCAAACTTCCTTGGTGTTTCTCCTTGATGATATTCTCCCTCATGGAGCACTGTGGTATGCAAAGAAGGTGTCCTTTGAAGAGAAATCCATCCTACACTATATACTCTGAATATGCAACATGAAAGACATTAGTAAAATCAGTACAAACAACATAAATGTCTCCAAAATCCTTATCACCTTGGTAGAGATCCTTGAGTTCACTTATCCCTACACTTTGGAGTTGTACTTCTTGGATTGTCAGCACTCTTCTACTCAGTGCATCTTCCACTTTGTTAGATGTTCCCTTCTTTGTTTGATGGTAAAGGTGTATGCTTGGAGATATTCAACCCACTTGAGGTGTCTTTGGTTCAATTTGTCTTGTCCATTAAGGATACTAAGTGCATGGTTATCTATGAAGACTACAAAATCTTTGGGTAGTAGAAAATGTCACCATTTCTTAATGGCTTGTACCATGGCATAAAGTTCTAGGTCATAGGTAGAATACTTTTTCTTGGCTTCATTCAACTTCTCTGAAAGGAAAGCCACTGGATGTCCATTATGACTCAAAACTAAACCTATGGCTAAGTGGCTTGCATCACACTCTAGAGTAAACAACTGGTTAAAATTAGGTAGTGTTAGTGAAGGTAACTCTGTGACTCTTTGTTTCAATGAATCAAACCCTCTATTGATAGCCTCTATCCACTTAAATTGACACTTGGTTCCACCTTTGATGGTATTTAGTATGGATGCACACAAATGACTAAAGTTTATGAAAAACCTCCTATAGAATGAGGCTAGACCATGAAAGCTCCTAACATCCCCTATTACCTTAGGAGTTGACCAATTAAGGATTGCCTCTACTTTGTAGATATCCATTTTCAAACACCCTTGGGAAACTACAAAACCAAGATACACAAGCTTTGTTTTTAGAAACTCACACTTTTCAAGATTGATCCTCAACTTTACTTCCTTCCACTTCTTCATTACAAAGCCCAAATGTCTAATATGCTCCTCTTTTCTCCTACCAAAAATCAAAATATCATCAAGATATACAATGAAACATTTACCAAGAAATTTTGCTAGCACTTAATTCGTGAGCCTCATGAATGTGCTAGGTGCATTTGTGAGCCCAAAGGACATCACTAACCACTCATAGAGCCCTTCATTATTCTTGAAGGTGGTCTTCCACTCATCACCATATTTGACCCTTATTTGAATTTTAGATTCACCTTTGAAAAGTAACATGCTCCACCCAAATTGTCCATTAGGTCTTCTATTCTTGGCATTGGAAACCAATATCTTATGGTTATCTTTTTTATGGCTCTTGAATCTATGCACATCCTCCATTTTCCATCTTTCTTAGGAACTAAGATGGTGGGAACACCACATGGGCTTAAGCTCTTCCTTATGAACCCCTTATCTAGAAATTCTTGGACTTGTTTGGCAATTTCCTCATTTTGACTTGGTGTCATTTTATAGGCAACTTTATTGGGCAAGTGAGCTCTGGGTATGAGGTCTATTTGATGGTTCACATCCCTCATGGGTGGCGAAGAATCTGGAACATCTTCTTTCACTATGCCTTTATACTAGTCTAGTAACTTCTGCACTTCTAGTGGTACTTCCTTCTTTGGTCCTTCCTTGGGTTCCTCTTTAGGCTTGAATATGATGGCATATCCTCAATTTCCCTCATGTTTGATCATAATCAAGAATTCCTTCCCACTCAACAACATGACACTATATCCCACATGACTTCCTTCTCCTTGTTCAAGGAGTGGATCCATTTGAAACTTCTTCCCATTTTTTAGTGATAACATAGGAGATCTTCTCCCCATCATGGACAATTTTTACATCATACTACCATGGCCACCCTAACAACAAGTCACATGCATCCATAGGAAAGATATCGCATAGCACTCTATCCCTATATTCTCATATCTCAAATTCTACCCATGCTTGTTCATCTACTAACACATGTTGCCCTTTATTAAGCCAAGATACTTTGTAAGGATTCACATGGGGAAATCTTTTTAAACTAAGTTTCTCTACCATTTCAATTGCTACTACATTCTTTGTAGACCTAGACTCCACAATGAATTTACAAATATTACCATCAAACTTACAAGTGGTTTTAAAGAGATTTTTCCTTTGAGGAGGCTCCTTGGACTGAGGGACCTTCTACAATGTCCTTCTCAACATCAAATCTTCACCATCCAAGACAGGTCCTACTTTGCTTATGGGTGAGGTTACACTTTGGGTATCTTCTTCCTGCACTAGTTGAGTTCTCCTTTCTCCCATGTATGAACTTGTAGCCTTTTCTAGAAATCTACTCATAGTATGCCCCACTTGGTGGTAGTGATAACACTTGCCAGTGAAAATAGTGGAACCTCTGCCTTGGTTTCCAAATCTACCCCTTCCATTGTTCCTTCCTTGAAATGAACCTCTAAATTGTCCACCTTCATATTATGAGTCTACACTACCCTCCGTGGTATTTGAATCTTCATACCTTTTGGAACTTTTTCCTCAGAAAAATGTGCCTCTGCCCCTAAATCCTCTTCCATCTTTATTTCTTTGGCTATGTTCTCCTCTTCTCCGTATCTTTTCCTCTGCCCTAAGTGATAATTGGAAACACTTGTGTATTGTATCAGGGGTGAGGATGCTTATTTCATCTTGTATATTTTCCCTAAGTCCATTAAGGTACCTAGCTAACTTCTCCACTTCCCCTTCTTATTTCCTAGCCCTCAAACTAAGCTTATGGAACTCCTGGGTGTAGGCACTGATATCTAAGTCTCTTTGTCTCAAGTTTTGCAACTTCTTGTGCATCTACACTTCATAATCCCCTAGTAGAAATTGAGCCTTGAGTATGATCTTCATTCTTTCCAATCAGATAATCTTCTTCTTGCCCTCTTGCGCTCTTTCTTCTTGCATCATATTCCACCATACTAAAGCTTAGCCCTTCAATCTCGACTTAGCCAAATTATCCTCTTTTCTTCTACAACCTCTTTATAGTCAAAGTGGTTATTCAATCTAGTCCAATAATTCCTCTCCATTTAGGTTACCACTATAGAGGGGTAAACCTTCAAGGTTATCCTTGGTTATAGATTTGAAAGCATCCTTGGTTATCTAGATACAAAAGTTACTTCCTCTGTCCTTTCTGCCTTAAGTTCCTCATCTTATTCTTCTATATCTATCTCATCTCCCTACTTTGTCACCACTTTACCTTTCTCCTTATTGTGGTCTGGGGTTACATTTATTTCTTTTCTCAATCTACCTTCTAAGAGCATTTCTTCCACCATCTGCCTGACATTATCTTGGGTCATAGCCTTTGGAGGCATTGAGCTCACCTCTGATTCTTCTATGTCTGACATGCACCAATCTGAATAAAAGATTGGCTCTGATACCACTCTAATGTAGAGGGCATGCACTCAGCTATGAGGTTGTTGATTAATGGATTCACATATCCTACCAAGGTCAACTAAGAACCATCCCAATGGCCCAATTTACTAATCTTTCCCCAGATTAGTTCCTATTGCATCAAGAGTTCCCAACCCCTGATCAATCTGACCTTGTTTCCTATCAACCCACCACACCTATCATATGAGGCAAACCCTTATCCTAGGATCTTTCACACATGACCCTGTGTCTAACACATTCCCTAATGTGTCTCTACACATTAGCTTCTCCTCAGCTTCTTGGCTCACCACCTCACTATGATCAGCCTAGGCTTCACCGAACACATGGAGGCATTGTCTCTGCAACTCCAAAACTTGCACTAGACCCTACTATACATTCTATCCTAGCAATCCAAGAAGGGTCATGGGATTCCCATGGTGGAAGACTAGGATAGAGCCATATGGATCTCCAAACCTTAGGCAGGATTTAGAACCCGATGGGCTTCAAACGTACAGTTATTTACTCAACTGGAAGTGAAACCAAATCAAAAGAAAAAGAAAAGTAATAGAATGCTTACACATAATTGTATAGGTGCATTCATAAGCAAAAGAGAAATAGAACAAAGAACAAAAGCATATGAAAACTACATAGTATAATGTCGTTCTTGCATTAATTCATTGTCCAACATGAATCATCAACCCAAAAAGGATTAATCACCTAAGTTTTTGAACGACCAACAACCAACCCCATTTCCTACATTCTTAAGGCCTTATAGTTGCCTTGGAATGCTTACAACAATTCATGACCTGGTTTTCCGTTCTGCATAACCATAATTGAAATTAATCGGCATGTAGTGAAATCCTATCATTTTGATAGCACATGTTAGCCTAATGACATATTTCTTAGTCACCCGTTGGCAGAAATTACTCCGCTGTCTATGTCTATCAGCATGTCCCACACTGGCTTTTCCGATAGCATATGTTAGCTCGATGGAATGAATGTTGAACCTTGGTAGCTTTGGACCATCCAAAGACTTGATCACATGGGTCTTATTAACAAAAAAATTAAAAATGGTAGAACCACAACCCAAATTTGGAGTGCCCCTGCACAAGTTGAACTAACGCTCTGAATCCCAAGAGCTTGTGCAAAAAGCCTTTGAGCAGCTCTCCCAGGAATGTGTTTATTTTGGTTCCACCCTGTTTGATTTTGAGGATTTGTTAATTGTGATTCATTTGTTGATGCAATCCTTCACACCTCACCTTGGATGCTGAGGGCCTGTTTCTATCTTGTTCAACACCAACTTTAACCTGTGGGGAATTCTGGGATGAATATCATCTTGAAAAGTTTCTTTTGTAGAAGCATTACTACTTCCAATTCCAAGCCTTGATGTTACTCTTCAAAGGACAATTTTCTAAAGGAAGCCCAAGTGCCTGTGCAAACATCCTCTTAGCTGCTACCACATGCATATGTCCTAAACTAGCCTTTACAGGTTGCTGAACCCCACTTGCAACTTCTGATGCATTAATCCAACTTTTGTCTGGCAGTTTCTCATCTCGAAAAGGTTTGTCTAAAATCAAGCTCTTATCTGTCATTTTAGCATCCATGGAAAGAATATTTGAATTCAAGATTTTAATCTGATCCATCATTTCTGAAATGTGGATCATCAACAACAACATGCGGAAAATCACCAGGGTCTCTGACTCACTAAGTTTTCACATCTGCAGGTGTAACTTTTGTATCTGCCTTCCCATTAGTGCATGAAACATCTCCATTTATGTAGTTGTTTATCATTATTTTAACAGCTATAGCAGATGGCTCTTCTGCACTAGCTTGCTGAACATTGGTTGGATGTCTGCTTCTGCTACAAATCTAGCATTAAAATCACTTATAAATCATTGAACACACAAGATCATCAATATTATCTAGAATTGTTTAAGTGCATATTGCATAGAAAATCATATAAAGTCATGCATGTCATAACCATACTCTAAAATTTGCAGTTACAACTCCACAAACTTATTTCATTCAAATACAACAAATACTGTAAACAACATGCCCAACAAACCAAAACTACCATAAAGACCTCTGTTAAAAGTACTTTGCCTGCTTCTAAAGCTAAGAATTTATAAATGTATTAAGCGAAAGTGGGGGTGAAATCTTCTCTATTATATTGACTTTGTATTGAATACTCTTTTTCTTTGACTCATTCACATTGAATAGTCTTCTTTGTTTTCTTACATTGTAATTATAATTATAATCATAATAATATTTTCTTTTCAAGTTTTCCCTCTTGTAAAATTACATGTTAGCAATACACATAAGTAGTAACATTAAATGCATAACAACAAAGTAGTAACATTAAATACATAACAACAAAGTAGTAACATTAAATGCACAATTTCTCTGGTGGGCGGGAATCTGAAAGAGCCTTCTCTTTCATTATCTACTGCTGTAATTCCCAAGCGTGGTGTGTCTGGGAAGCACGCCTCTGCCCCATCTGCTTCCAGTCTAGCTGTTGGAGGTGTGCCTACTGGTGGTAGTGGGGTCAAAGTCTTGGTGGCTAGGGCATCGGCCGTGGCCTCCATCTCTATGGTGTCAAATCTTAGTCTGAGGGTTGCTATGGGTTCTTCTTTGTGGGAGTCGGTGGTGCCTGTTGTTGGGGCTGCCCAGAAGTCTTCTGTGGTTGCTCCTAAATCTATGGCTAATCATATTTCTCTCACTCTAGGGGAAGATTCTGTGGAGCAAATAGATGAATCTTTGTCTATCTTCTCCACTTAGGTAGTTATTTGCAGATTTAGGGGTTTTTGGCCATGCCTTCCTGACCTTCATGCCTGGATTTCCAAATTTTGGAAACCCATCACTTGTGAGGTTAATATTTTTCCTCTTGCTAAAGGTTGTTTTGTTACCAAATCTGACTCTATGGTGGATAGAAATTGTATCCTTTATGGTCATTTATTTAGCTGGGATGACCGTTTCGTGTTGATGATTAAACCTTGGCATGAGGATTTTGATCCCTCATCTGAAACATTTAGTAAGATGCCCATTTGGGTGAGACTTCCAAACCTACTGCTGCATCTTTGGGTGGATCCTCTTTTGGAGGAAGTGGGCGAGACTTTGGGTGACTTCCTGATGGTGGATTCGGATTCTACCGATCTTTTCCATACTACTTATGCCTGCATTTTGGTGGATATCGATAAGTTGAATTCAGCTTTTGGATTATGAAGGTATTCCCTTTAGATGTCAAAGATGCTTCCAGAACGGTCATATTGCAGCCAAATGTAGTCTGGGTAAAACTAGATGTAGTCTGGGTAAAACTAGACACTTTTTTCATGGTGGAAAGGGGCTTCATCTTAGCATTATACGGTTGTTAAGAGCTCCTCCTAGCTCCTACAAAACATTGATCAAATTTGAAAGACTGGGTTCTCTTTGGCTTACTGTTCTTACTTTAATGGTTCACCGGGTTGAAACTATATTCCTTCCTATCAAGAGTACTTTCTGTTGTTAATTCTTTTTTTCCAATCAAGTGATAATTAACATTTTAAAATAATAGATATACCATTTTGTTAATTTTGTATTAATTATGTATTGCATCTTTCTTACCATTCAAATCAATTTTGAAAATACCATGAATTTTGTGCTTTCTAAGCCACACAATGTTATGTCTAGAATATTGTGCACTGCTATGTCCCTCCCAAGTATTCAACAAAAATTTGTTTAATTTTTCACCAATCTGTTTAATTTTTCACCAATAATAATTGTCACTTGTTAAGGCACATATGATTGTCTTAAATTTGCATACTGTATAGTCAACACGCGCAGGAAAACTTTTCCAAAGAAAGTAATGTAACAAAAATTTAAAAAAAAATCTATCAAATATACTCGCAACAAATTAAAGATTAGACATGGTATTTCTTTAAATCTTGTGTTTGTATATTTTCCATTCTGAAGAAAATAAAAAAATAATGCAAAAGAAAACTTAAACTAAGAATACTAATAACAATTTTTTTCTTCAATGCTCACTATACATCAATAAGGCCCCATTTGTTTGAGGGGTGGAATTGGAATTTGGGAGAGAAAACCTGGTTCTGACTCTAAATATTTAGTTTGGTTGCTTATATTGGAAACTGTGAAAACCTGGTTATGGTTTTGATCTTCCCATTTTACTCAAAAAACAAGGATTTTCAACTTCCATCTAAAAGGTGGAATTCATTTGAAAACCTGGTTATGGTATTTTATTCTCTCATGTTCCCAAAATTGGCTCATCTTCCCAAAACTTTTTCATCTTCCGGGTCTACCAAACAATCCAAATTATCTTCCCACAATGCAAAACCAGAATCTCAAAACCTTATTATGAGATAATAAGGTTTTGAGTCAAATTCCAATTCCCCAAGCAAACGGGGCCTAATGGGAATGCATGATTGTCCCAAACCCCTTGCTCAAATATTGAACTAAAATCATGTACACCAAAAACATATCAATTAGGTAGTTGTTGTATATTAATATACTTCAATGTTCTAGTAGCATTCCACTCTAAAGAAAACAAAAAAAATTATCGTAGAAGACAACATTATTTGATTCTATGTTTGTACCTTTTGTATACTCTGTGCCATTTCATATCCACCAGATCTGAATGGTCCTTTTAAGGACTACTTTCTACTGTTATTTCTGTATTGCCAACCAAGCATTAATAAACATTTTATTAAGACTAACACTTCTAAATACTAAAATAGCAGATAGTAAAAATGGAAACATTCTTATGAGCATCTTAACACTTTCAAATGCTAAAATGGTAGATACACTTATTGTTTACACAAGGGGAAAATATTAATTGACTTTGTACTCATGTGACTCTGAAAGTGCCAACGTACCAACATGACAAAACTACTTGCATTTCTCTATTTGTAAAAAGAGGATATTGCTCCACTTGAGATATCGCTAACTTGCAATTGAAATTTGGGTTGAAGATGCATGAAGATTGACTTCATTAGATTTGTACAAACTATTTTTAAGCTATTGTATGAAATCATCAATATTATGAAGAAAGTTTGTGATTTAATACAAGATTGTTAATAAAAAAAATTTAAAAAAATTGTGAACTATACTTACTCTTCTCATTTGGTTGGCTGAAAATCACCATTTCTAAGGGTTGAACATACCAATTTTCTGGAGATGAAAATCAGAAAATATCTTATCTTGTATGCCACAATTTTTTTCTAAATGTTTGAAAAATAAAATCACTAATATCATCCATAACACTGAAGGATTTTGCATTCCAAGATTTGGAGAAACACAACACCCAAATCAAAACTGAAAACCCAAATGCATTCCCCATTCCTATTCCCACATCCCACCATATATCCTCCTTTAGCACTACTTTATTTTTTTCTTCATCACTGGGAGAAACAAAATGATTTCCTAAGCATCATACATTTATTTGCAGACCACATAAACCTGAATTGTTGGAAAATGACGAGGAATCAAATGTCATCATTTGACCTCCTTGTGGTATCGTTCCCCATAACTTATTATGAGACACATCAAAGTAACTCAAATTTGTGATATTTTGCAGATCACTAGCAAACATCTCAAACAATTCATTTCTAGAAAGATCAAGTGATTGTAATTATACCATGTCTCCCAAGGATTTTAGAATTTTACTAATGAAATGATTTCTTGAAACATTGAGAATTATCAATCCTTTGAGAGATCCAATATCAGGAGGTATTATACCTAACAAATTGTTATCTGATAGATCAAGGCATTTTACCAATCTTAAAATTCTCCCATACTCATATCTTGTCCTTTGTTCTTAATGATTATACTATCTATATAAGTCACATGGGCATTTGTAGAATTTAGTTCAAGAGTCTCTGTGCTTTCTGTTTGATTTGCCATTGCAGTCAAGTTCATAAAGCCACTTGGAATACCACCTAAAATTTTGATGCTTGACATATCCAATATATGAAGATTTTGCAAGTTTGATAAATCATAAGGTATGTTGCCAACAAGTTTGTTAGATTTTAGTATTAGGATGCAGAGACTTTTCACGATTTCAATCCAAGTAGGAATGCCCCCGTGAATATTATTGCTCCTCACATCTAAGATCTTCAAAGAGCTGCAATTCACAAGGGATGATGGTATGATCCCTTTTAGCCCATTTAGACCTAATTTCAATGTTTCTAGAAAAGTCATATTCCCAAATATATTTGGAATTATTCCCTTGAGATTATTCTTTTCTAGATCTAACAAGGCTAACTCGAAGCATTGGTCTAAGCTCAAAGGAATCTTACCACTAAGAATATTATTTGACAAGTCCAAAAAACGTAAATAATTTGACTCACATAGAGAATGTGGAATGGGTCCATCAAATAGATTCTCTGAAAGATCCAAGAAGTCCACATTTTGTAAAGAAAGGGGAATATTTCCTTGTAACTTATTATTATGCAAATCAATAATTTGAAATCCAAACAACTTGAAGGATAAATTACCTAGAAACTGGTTAGAAGAGAGGTTGAGATAATAAAAGGGCCTAGAATCCCAGAGCCAATTAGGAATATTTCCACTCAGAGAGTTGTGAGACAAATCTAATGATTGTAAGAGATATTGAGTTGAAATGAAAGATGGAAAGTCCCCTTCTATGTTACAAGATCCCAGATGGATGTATTATTTCAAGTTGAAAATTGGGAATATAAGTGGCATTGAATTTTATAGTCAACATATTCCTTGAGAGATACAATTCTTGAATATTGGGGATTTTGTCAAAAAAGGAAAGTGTGTAAGTTCCACTTAGTTGGTTGTTACTAAGATCGAGTTGTGTGATTTTTGTGAGGTTATTTAAGAAGGTTGGGATGGTCATTCCACTCAATGAGTTAAAACTCAAGTCAAGATGTGTGAGCTTTGACAACTTGCCCAAAGATGTTGGGATGGTGCCACTCAATGAGTTAGAACTCAAGACAAGATCTGTGAGCTTTGATAGCTCACCCAAAGATGTTGGGATGGTGTCACTCAAAGAGTTAGAACTCAAGTAAAGCACTGTCAGATTTGACAACTTACCCAAAGATGTTGGGATAGTGCCACTCAAAGAGTTAGAACTCAGGTCAAAATATGTAAACTTTGACATCCTACCTAAAGATGTTGGGATGGTGCCAGTCAAAGAGTTAATACCCAGGTGAAGATATGTGAGCTTTGATAACTTACCCAAAGATTTTGGGATGGTTCCACTCAAAAAGTTAGAGCTCGGGTAAATAACTGTGAGCTTTGATAACTTACCCAAAGATGTTGGGATGGTGCCACTCAAAGAGTTAGCCATCAAGTCAAGATCTATGAGCTTTGACAACTTACCCAAAGATGTTGGGATGGTCCCACTCAAAGAGTTAACACTCAAGTGAAGATATGTGAGATTTGATAGCTTGCCCAAAGATGTTGGGAGGTTGTCAGTCAAAAAGTTAGAACCCAGGTAAAGAGCTGTGAGCTTTGATAGCTTCCCCAAAGATGTTGGGATATCGCCACTCAAAGAATTAGAACTCAAGGAAAGATATGTGAGCTTTGACAACTTACCGAAAGATGTTGGGATGGTGCCACTCAAAGAGTTAGAACTTAGATCAAGATGTGTGAGCTTTGACAACTTACCCAAATATGTTGGAATTGTGTCACGCAAAGAGTTAGAACTCAAGTCAAGATATGTGAGCTTTGACAGTCTACCAAAATATGTTGGAATAGAGCCATTTATAAGATTATTATACAGATCAAGATATATTAAACTAGACATGTTACCCATCTCTCTTGGAATGTGGTGAATAAAGTTAGAGTAGTACAAGCTTAAATACCTCAATTTTCTAAGCTTGTGAAAGTGTGAAGGGATGGCAAGAGGAGGGAAGAAGGCACTCTCACTCAAGTCCAAGTGCTCAAGATGTTGCAGTTGGAATAGTCCCCCACAAAGCTCCCTCCACAACATGAATGGCCAATCATTAGAATCTAAGGAGGCATTGATGGATTGAGGACTGAGATCTAAGGAAATGATGTGGGCAATGATTAGGTGGCAGGTGACTCCTTCCCATGCATAACAGTTAAATCCCTTCCATGATTGCAACGTGCTATGAGAAGAAGTGAAGTTGAGACCCTCTTTCAAATCTAACAGAGAATTCCTCTCATCCGCATAACATGTGAAGGAGCAGGGCATCCAAGGCATCATCATTATCATTATCATCATCATCATCACCATCACCATCTTCATTGAAAATTGCACAACACTTTTCAATTATACCCTAAAACCCCTGAGGAAAAAGCCCTCCTAGTGAAGCTCTTCCTTCAAGCTTTCTCTTGTGTGAGGAAATCTCATCCATTGAAATTTTCTAGGATTGCAAAGGTACATTTTTTGTGGCGTTCACTAAAGTCATGATTATTTTCACCCTTGTTTAAAGTATGTCGTATAAAGAGGAGTTCCATTCAAGTTGTGCAAATATGGTGTTTATTGAAGTTGTGCAAATATCCACACTTGTTCAAAGTCTTTTGACAAATACAAAGTCTGTTCACGGGATTGCATTGAATTTATGGTGTTTTATTAAAGTTGTTCAAAGTTTGGTGGATCAACACAAGGAATATCGTGTGTTTTACGGCTTTGCATTGAAATCTAGTACTTTTTTTTCACTCGTTCACATTGAATACCAAGTCCTTTCTTTTTCACTCATTTACATTGTAATTGTAATGCTTTGCCACTTTCCCTCCAATTAAATTACAATGCGTTCATATTCAAAGCATATTTTCCTCCCATATAATCCAATCAAATTATTACAAATTAACATAAGATCCAGTTATTTTAATAAAATTCCAAAATGTGCAAATTATTTTCTTTTAGAAATATTTTGGAAAAAATTAAATGTATTTGTGCTATTATGTTTTTTGAAAATATATTATTTAATGAAAATAAATCTATTAAATATAATTTTAATTTAATAAATATTTATAAGTGTGAAGAGGGTTTATAAGATAAACAAGTGCCACGTAGTGGTCTGTACTTGGAAAAATAATTATTAATTAGTTTAAATTTTACAGTTTGTTTGGCTAGATATTTATTAATTCATTGAACATACTAGATTTGGTAGTTCTAAATCATTTTCAATAATTAATTTAGAACTGCATTGAATAGTTTGTAATAGTTTATAATAGTAATTCCACAAATCTTGTTGGGAAAAAACTAATATGAAGCAAATCAATTGAACAACTTTAGAAATATTAGAACGAGAAAAAAATAGTGACTTGTGATTGGTTGATTGTTGTAACAAGTGAATGCAATAGTAAAAAAAAATATAAATCTTAATAAAAATATTGAATATTGCAAATGTACAATTTTTTTTTATATTTAAGTTTTTATTAAATTTAATTAAAATTATTTAAATATTATAAACATAAAAAATCTAACACATAAATAATTTAAAATTTGAAGCAGATATTTCAAAATATTGAGTTTTTAATATATTAAATTTTAAATATTCCAGACTTGATTATTTTAGGCTTAAGTTTCTATAGGAATAATTAAATTGAGTATTAATTGAAGAAGTTTTGCATTATCTTATTATCCATATTATGTAATAAACACCATAAATTTAACAAAGGAAAGTAACTCAATTTCACTTTAAAACATTCAAATTGGAGTTTAAACAATAAGCAATGATGTGTATATTGTGCTTAGATTTGGTCATAGTATCTATTTTATTTTTTGGCACTAAATGATTCATCAAAAGTTGGTTTCTCATGTATATGATAAAATGATGAGGATGGTAGGCTCAATTTTATAAAAATTCACTTCAATTATGTTTTGATGGATGCACATATCCTCTTTCAAAACCCTAGTTTCATAATAGGCAATGAAGATATTGTGAAAGGTTGAGGAGTCTAGATTTACATTAATTAGTTTTCATTTGCTTTAATGTTTATTTAAGGCCTTTTTAGCAACACCATTTTGAACATATTCCACAATCATGCATTCCATATGACTAGATTTTTAGGCATGATTGTATGAAATAGTCTGTATGTCGTATCCATGCTTCTACATTTTTCTTGTAGGTCTACTTGGACACTTGCAATGTAGAAAAATTTAACAAATATACCTCATCTATTATGTTTTGATGGATTTCTATACTTTGTTTGAAAGCTCTTATTTTTGCATGGACTATGAAGATGCTAGCATAAGTTGTAAAGTCTAACTACACACCTCCAATTTCATTTACTTGAATTTTCCTAATCCTTTTCACCAAATCTATTTTGAGTGTATCCTATGATCATTGCATTCTACAAGAATTTTATTTATAACTCTTTAAAGTTTATTAAATTCTCATATCTGAAAAGTGTAGATTCAATGAAAAGAACTTAGAGTGCATTCCATAGAGCTTAGAGGGCATTTTATAGAGATTAGAGTGTATGTAACAACTTTTTACTATATTTTTTACAATGAAATTTATATAGCTTTCACCCTTCCTATATGTTTGAGTCATTTTATCAAAAGATTTCCCAATGCCATTATCTACTACCTATACAAAAACCACACTACAATTATTTAATATTTTAGATAAATATGGTATAGATTGTTTAAATATAAGATTTTGGGATGAGCTTTTAAATTGTACTTTTGGTTGATATCATATTTCAACTAATATTCAATAGTAAATATTTTTCAATTCGTTTAGATATAAATTTAAGTGTGCTTATAGTGCTTGTTTCTTGGATTTGTTCTCTTTTTTAAAACATATATAATTGAGGATATTGGAAAACTTATATACTACACAATGGCACAATGACACTAAATTATATATGATTTGTATTGGTATCAATTTTTAATCTTTAAAACTATTATGGTACTCAAAGTTGTGAGAAGTTAAATATTTCTCGCATAACAAAAAATTAAACATCTTGGCAAAGATATATGTATATCATGAGAACCAACTTGCAATTTACTATATCACCTCACTATTTATTGAACCTAAAACAAAACCAATTATAACAAGACAAGGAAATTTCCTACAATATTTATTATTGAATACAAAAGACTAGCTTATTGTTGAACAAAAATCCATATTACAAACTTGACATAGAACACTTAACAAAAAATAGAACACTCTATGTATCAAAATTGAATTTTAAAATTGACCTCATATGAATTGAATGTAAACCAACATTGCAAAGATTTTAATATATGTGTATATATGAGAAATATATCTTCATGAGATTAGTTTGCAAAGATCATAAATTCAACCTTGAAATAATACAATTTAAGCTAATTGAATTGATAACATAAACAAGAAGCATCTCATGGCTCTCTATCTAGAAAAGCTAATAATATGCTCTCAGCTTAGCATCCATTAGTGACAATCCTAGAATGAGAAATGAATCTCTAAATGATTCAATTATGCCCTATTTTAGCTCAATTATACTAAATTTATTCAATTAGATCACTATTATGCAAATTCAACATTGAAAAGCTATGATTATCAATTGAATTGCCTATAGTGATGATGCTCTAGATAATGGATATAAAGTGCTAATTTGTATTAAGAAATGCACTCAATTTATAGGATTTTCCCAAGGGTAGGGGGTAGTGTGAATTGACCATGATTAGAGGTGAGTTAGGTTGATGGTTTCAAAGTTTGAGACAAAGTAAAGCTTGGTTTCAAATGTTGAGACAAGAAGACAAAATGAAGGGCCAAGATGCATCTCAAGATGAGTGATGGAGAATAAATTTGGTCTTTGATCCATGTGATCTCAATTCCTCATTTCCATTGGTTGATTTTATTTTTCCCATGTGGTGGGTGAGAATAAAAAGAATTATTAATTGATTTGTGTTAGCCATGTGCACCCTTGAATGGGTTGGATTTAATTTGATTTATCAATACAATTAATTGATTAAAATCAATTGCATAATTAATTGATCTTTTTTATTTAATTAATCCAATAGCTTTGATTATTCAATTAATTCATGATTTTTTCTTGATTTCTCACTTTGCTCTTTGCTTGATTTGACTTGACCAATTTAGGTGTCTACAATATGTACACACACATGCTATAAACCAACACTGTAAATAATTACAAGTATATATAACAAAAACCTTTTAAAAAAACTAACACAAAAATATTCAACTCTATACCAAACAATGTAAACAATTGCAAGCATGTATACCCAAAATCTAACTTATATATACCTTTGTTGTGCTCTTAAAAGATAAAATGTTTTTGTAACTTTTACCTTGAGATTGGCTAGAGTAGTATCCCAACTAGTCATTTTTAAGGTGAGAATCTGATTTTGATATTCAAACTGTAAGACTAAGTTCTCAACTATATCAATACCATCCATAACCTTCATTTTCTTCTTAGATTTCTGAACTTCTTCCAAAATACTAATTAGAGAATCCATCCTCAACTCTATTGTTTCTCTTAGCATACAAAATTATTTATTGATATGGTCTCTATGCTCCTACAAAAAAGATAGTTGCACATGAAATTATTCTATTTGCACTCTAATGGAGCAATCCTTATCCTTTCCAAGGTCATATTCATTAGTCATTACAAAATATTTGTGAACAATTAAATCAATCTGTCCTTTGATGCATTTTGTGTAGTTTGGTCGTCTCAAGAAAAATTTCTATAATATTTTAGTTTCATCAACATGGTTCTTAAAAATCTTCAAGTCCTTCTACAATGTGATATATTTATTGGCACACCAATCTAAGATCTTTCCAATCCATTTATCATTGAGCCTCTTGAGAGCTACCTCCTCCGCTTTCTTCTCCACCAAAGTTGAATGATCCTTAAATGAATCTATTAACAATTTTAATCATTCTTTTTGAGCTAATGATGTATCAATATCTATACTTCCTATAGACCCTCATGAATTATCTTACTACATTAGAAATAATACTAGTGTTTTTTCTCATGGTCCTACAAATACTTCTTCTTAAATGATCTATTTAGTATGTCACTTAATTGAAAATTGTGAAATGGGGAAATGCATGGGAAATTAATTTATCCCTCATGTGTTGGTATTTACAATAATTACAGGCTTACTTCAAGCTCAAACTGCATCTGAAGTCTTAATAGAATCAAAATATCCCTTACCAACAAATGTACCACTAGGAGAAGCCTCTCTCTTATTATTTGTCTTTGTAGTCACATTCTAAATACTTTTTGTAGTGTCCTCCTTGGGATTATTTTCTCCCTTCCCCTCTCCACCACCAAAATTTTCTATGTTGTCATTTTCCTTTTCTCCTTTTCCTTTAGTCTCTATGTTCTCCTATGTATCAATGTTCTTTCTAGTATCAACTTTCCTTGAATTGTATTATGCATTTCTAGTGTTCTTTGGAGTATTTTACTTTACACCCTATTTAGTAATGTATGAAGGAGGGACATTCATCCCACTTACTTTATTTGCTTCTACTATACTTTTTTCAGAATTCTCTAGAGGATAAGCATCCTTGTCTTTCTTGGCACTGCCATTTTTCTCAACTTTACTAGTCTCTCTTAAAGGACAATAAAAAATAGACATATCAATATCTTAAAAATTTGAAACATCTTCTAGCTCATAATATAAAGGAATATACTCTTCTATCACTACTTAGTCTCTCTTCATCTCATTCTATACTTTTTTAATTATCTCCTTAGTTTCCCTTAATATTTCTTCTTTGTCCTCTTCTCTTATGCTCATTCGAGTGTTTATCCAATTTTTTTATCTCAATTATTGAGCCTATCAATTTATACCTTTGTTTTCTCTTCCTTAGATAGATTCAAACTATCCTTTAATAGTGCTCATTCTTTTAACTTTGCAAAAAGTGTGGGAAGTGTGACAACAGTTATGGCAAACCATCTAGATTTTCTTGATGATTGTGGGACATTTGTCGTAACACTAGATGTTTCAACAATACTTCTAGAAGGTATTCCAAAATTATCCTCTAGATTACCCTTCATATTCTTAAGTTTATCATCCACCTTTTTCCTTATCAAATTTGTTTATTTCATCGCAGGTGTCAAAGCTTTCTTCATTGGGATTTATAGGCTTCTTGACCAACATATCTACACATGTCACCCATTCAAGTTTAGAGACCTCATATGGAAATTTTGGGATCCATGATGTTCTACGATCAAAAGACTCAATGTAATAGTTATCTTCATCAACCATGAAATTAATCACTTCTTTATATGTTTCTACTATCTTAGTAGGTATTTTGAATCTCCTATTCATTTCTTCTTGGCATAATTTGAAAAAGACATAATAGGTTGCATCCCTAACCTTCATATATTGGAAGAAAAGAAAGTGTTCCCCTAACTTATGCACCTACAAATATATTATCTCTTCTCCTAATAATTCTTTTTTTTTTTTAAAATTCTTGGTGGTCCTCTCATCAAGTAAAGAATTAGGCAAATAATCAACGAGCCATACTCGAATGGGTATTGTTTCTCCTTGGTTTTGTTAAGGATCTCCATAAAATGTTGTTTCTAAATCTCACATAGATAAAAATAATGAAAAGATATAAATTGGTATGTTTTAATTTTTATAAGGAAGGTCATACTGCTAATATATGTTAGTTTAATTCGATTGGTCCAAATATCAGACCTAGAGGTTCCACTTCTAGATCAAAAAAATCCTATGCTAGAACCGATAACTATAATGCTAGGCCTAATACATTTCATGGTTTTTATTTCTATTACAACAAGTTTGGACATAAAGCTAATAAGTGCAGGGAAAGAATCAACAACCAATGGTCATATGACTATAACAATAAAAAAACTATCAATCAAGGTAATCAGTCATATGTTACTTGTTCTAAATGTCACAAGTATGGACACGTGGCTGTGAACTATAGACTAAGTTCATACAGAGACAATTATAGTCCCTTGAATCCAACAGGTATGGTCTGTTATGTTTGTAACAAGGTTATTCATCTTGCTAGGTCATGTAGACCAAGAAAGTATACTAGAGGTCAACCGGTGTACAACGATGAAATTTCCAAAGGTAAAGGAATTGCTAATGCTGATGAAATAAGAAATGATATGAAGAAAACATGGGTGAGTAAAGGAGAATTGAATTAGTCAAAACTAAGAACTCCACAAGTCTAGGAAATGTGGAGAATCCATCGGTGAACTAAGCACATTATTTGCTTAGGGGGAGCACTTAAAGTCAAAATCATTTACCGGCCCCCTAACTTCATGAGCAGTAAGATCCATATGCATTTTGATATGCCTACTTGAAAGATAATAATGGCTAATGGAGATAAAGTGTTTGTGTGCATATAATGAGTGTTATATTTTAATCATTGTGGTAAGTGGAAAACACTATTTGATTGTTATGTCTAATGACTACATTCTCAAAAGTTATAAATATGAGAAAGTAAACTCTATTATCACTTTACATTATAATGAAGTTTATTGAAGAACTTTTGGTTACATTCCATAGGGAGAACTATTTGTGTTTGTGAACTAGGATTTCGCATGGAAGACTTTAATTGGTGAAGTCGAGATTTTAGCTTAAACTGCAAATATCCTTACAGGAATCATTGTTTTTTCTGATTGATTATTAAAATTATGGATACTCCAGTTTTGGTCAACATCATTGATGATCCAAGACCCATATTCAAGTTACACCCAATGAAGGAAAATGAAAATGATCCAATGGGTTCCCTATCCTTGATGCCCTGTGGTGTACTGTTAACTGAAGACAATCTTTTGTTTGTTCACTGCAAATTGGAAGAACTTGGAACTGATGACATCTACAATGAATTTATTAAGCTGAGTGATGGTGTGAAGGTAAAAGATGAACATGTGCATTTGATTCAAAGAGGTTTCACTTATGCTACTGATTTACCTGATGAGTTTCATCCAGAATGGATAAGATATGTTTTGAGAAGAGTACATGATCAATTTATTTGGATGGATAAGCCTCTCAAGATTTCAAAAGAGTTAATCCACAGAGTTACTAGACTTATTGCGACTGGTGAAGCTCACCTACTCTATGAAATATTGTTGCAAACTTGGTTACTCGTTTAACCAAGCCCAAACAGGATCACAGAGCCATGACTATCAAGGATATAACTGAAAAAGAAGTGAGATTCACTTCAATGGTGATAGGATACAAAGTATATTAGTCAAGTTGATTGAACAGTGTACCTGGTGGAGCTAATCATGTGTTGCATACATAATGGTGAAGGAAGATGAAAAATATGATCTTTGTGAGATGTTGAGGAGTCAATTCTTTGTGAACACGGAGAAGATCAAGAAAGATAAGAAGCATTCATTCAAATATGGATCACTTCTGGTATGTATATTCTTTTACTTACAGAATCATTTTCCTAGAATAGGTTCTATTACATGGTCAAAGGATAGACCGGTAGTGATGCAGATTAAGCACTATATAAGGACTTTAGGAAACAACTTTGATTCGGTTATGAGGGGTTACTTTAAAGAGTTTAAAAGTAAAATCTACCTAGGAGAAAGAATCTGAACCAGTATTATTGAGAAGTATAAAGATGATATATGTTTTTAAGTAGACACAGCTATCTACATGTTGCAAGTAGTGCAACCTAGAACATGTTGGATACCTGCCATGGGTTATGAAGTCGATAATGATCTAGTCGCTATTCATATTGATGTTCTATTATCTAAACCAATTGATATTTCAACACCTAAGTTTGGAACTTTTGAGGAGTCATCATTGAAAATCTACAATGAATTAAGAGCACCTGTAATCCAAAGAAAGATCATAAAAAAAGTTGAAAACCTAGCCGAATTGAGTGGCATCACACCTAATATGATGACAAGACTAAGAAAGAAAATGGAAAGTGAGGAAGAAGAAACATCTGTTGCAGGAGCCAAGGATACTGAAACTGAAGTATAAGAGGTTACTTTTGGAATTAATGGGATGTAGTACTGAGAGGGGAGGGGTGAATTAGTACCTCTAAAAATTTTAACACCTTACACAATTCATCATTAGTAATCTTTCAATTTTGATTTACCAACCATTACTGTTATTCTTTCTTATGTATATTTTGTTTGTTCATAATCTTTAATAGTTTTCAATCATTCATAGAACCATTCATGAAATTGACAAACACATAACACAAGATATGGTATCACAGAAAACTCCTATTAGGAAGTAAAAACTATAGTGGGGATGGCACCCACAAAACTTCACTATCTGCAGAATGGAAGGGAGCCGGTTAAGGATTACAATTTTGATCACTTCTAATGATCTACCCTGTTAAGAGTATTAATGTGGAGACCTATTAAGATCTACTCTATTAAGAGCTTTAGAAACACTGATTTATGAGATTTACAGTAGGATGGTTAAGCCCACCTTTCTTGAAAGGATTTCATTAGTGTACTAAACTTGATAGAATGAGTACAAATGTTGACCTGACTACATGCAATCTACTATTGCTAATTTACAGATCCATTAAAGATTTTACAATCCTAATATCACCTTAAGTGATTGATGAATACCTTGTCTCTGCTTGTTAGTAGCCTCTGTTCTATTCTTGAAAATTGATTTGAATCTATTTGTGTTCTTCTGCATGAATTCTCTATCTAGTATTTAGTTGCTCTCTGTGGCTACTATCTTCATTGATCAACAACGTTTTCACAATGGATTGAGCATCTATTTATAACTTGACCTTGATCTTTAGTTTGCATGTTTGAAAACAATAAAACTAATTAAAACAATAACAATTACATTGCTTCCTCCACACATAATGGATTCAAAAGCAAATCAAGAAGTTATAAATACAACTTCAGTGATTTATCTGACGTGGAAAGTCAGATCCACTTTTTGTGGGATGTAACTGACTGTCAATTCTTGGTCATCAGTTAGAACTTGCAATCTGTCGGCATTCCTTGACTGAACTATTCGTTGGGTTCCTCTCTTTTTTTTCGTCGGGTAGCACTGTTGTTACTCGTCGGGTATCTTTTACCTTTTTGTCATCGGATAACACTTAACAGTGTTTTTCGGGTAACCTTGTCGTCGGATAGTGTTGTGCCCTGTCTATCAGTGTAGAGTAAACCAATGGTGTAGATCATGTTGCAGATAAACCTTAGAGAGTTACTATAAGAACCACTGCAATTTTCAAATAATTAAAAAAATCATATGATTGATCAAAATACTCAAATTCAAGTATTCATAATGTCATGAGTCTAAATACACTGAATCGAGACTATAAATTACATACAACATAATGATTGAATATAAAAGCCAATGACAAAGCAAAACAAAAAGGAATATATAATGATCAACCATGAAGAGTGTACAAATTTGATGACTACCTTGATAGGATTTTTGGACACTTGTATATGTGACCACAAAGAGGGCAAGAACATTGATAGAGCATGTTTCCACCCTACCACAAAGTAGTTGTGCTTCCCTAGAATCTTTCATGACATGAAAGATTACCCAGCCTAGCATGGAGAAGTCTAACAATGTGAAATTGACAAGAGTAATGGAATTATGTGCTACATGAAATATCCACACACAAATGCACATGTCACAAATAAGACAACAAAATAATAATCCCTGCTTTTTGTTACCAATTTGTGGAGGCTAATTCCATCTCAAGCACATGGAAAATATTTCATGATTATGCTTATGCATGGAGAAAACATGAGTCACATTCATGCTTACATCAACATATACAAACATCAATTTACTCCATAACATGCAAGATATACTTTCTATATACAAATTAACCCATAGTTTACAAGAACATATATGTATATATTCAGAATATTTGATGCATAACCACATGTCTACAAAGGCACTCATAGTCACACAAAGCATTTATCTAAGCATCGACATACGATCATAAGGTTCACAAATCAGCTTACACTCAAGCATAATGCTTATTGCTTGAATGAAGTCAAGCATACGTCAAATCATTTTCTTAATAGGATAAAATCAATCACACAACTTCCAAGATAGATATAATCAACATTTTTTTTTGTATCAAAATAAAATTCACCATACAATGATAAAGAAATTTGCCTCATATCAGATACTATGAGAATTTAGACCTTGCTATAAATCTATTTATCTTGACGTCATGGAGAAGACATGATATATCACATTTCCTTCTATTAATAATGATCCATTTTCATACGAGAACTCAATCCTAGAATAATCTTAACCTAATAAAACTCCATGGTGTATACTTCCTAAATAACTTATCATATACACATACAAGGATTTATAATCACCCTAGTTTCTTGTTTAGAAGAGATTCAAGAAAAATGTAACACTAATCGTTATGTTTGGTATTAATGGAAAATTAAAAATGTACTTAAGAAAATGACTATACACATATAATGATTTACACCATGATTTTATCTAATTCACATTAAACAATCAGTGTACCTGTTTGGCTAGTAATTAATTACAAAATATCATTTATGTACCATAAGATCATAAATTATTTTTTTATTTAATCTTAAGGACATAAGAAATAAATTTCCATTAATCAAAAATAAGGTTCTCCCTTTTCTTTAGTAAAGAGTATTATTAACATTCTAATATAAACATTTCATTTTAAAAAAAAAATCTAAAAAAGAAAATATTATTATTCTACTTTCATATACTAATAATGCTTTTTCCAAGATTATTCATACCAAGATGGGACATGATTTTCCAAGTTTTAAGAGCTATTTTATACTTATATATAAAAACAATTATAAAACTAATGCGGAGGCATCAATGTATCCATAAAATCTGTATATCTTCATCATCTCTTTCATCTAACAAGAGATTTGAGGCTCATAAACTCACCAAATGGTAAACTCACCATTACTCGACTACCTTCATGCCAAGCTTTACCCGATCATCTCTTTTGCAAATGAAATCACCTTTTCAAATCGATCATTGATCATCGATTATCAATTCTCTCTTGGGTCACCGACCAACAAGAGAGAATCTTTCTCTTCCTAACTGGCCGTATCAAACTCATCACCTTGATTCATTATTACATGGCGTGCTGGTCATTCCCGGGTCTGTGATTATATTCACCAACCTACGGTTGGTTCCAATTCGTTCCTGCCAGCTTTCCTTCTTAAAAATCGAATACACAATATAATGTTCTTCGATATCATTTACATTGTTCCTTATTAAAAACACAGTGCCTCGATTGTTTGAATGTCGATACACATTTCTCGGTCCCCAAATCAGACTGTTACCAAATCAATCTATAAATATCCGCCACCTTTTCCATTTGAAGATTGAATATGACATGAATAACGGTTTCTTGAAACAGTTTAAATTCACAACACACCGAGAAGCTCATGAACAATTTATTGCAGAAAATAATGGACGATAACGTCCCAAATCGGGACTGGTGTAACCTGATTTGTAAACAATAGAATATTCGATACAGTTTGAAGATAACTCAAGAACTCAGGACTGCTAGCCAATACAAACAAATTAGATCCTTCATAATACTCGAATGATAACAACAAACCAAATCACTAAACTAACAAAGTGGAACCCAATACCATTTACTGTTGCATCATTTTATAAAACCCCGATGTGTATATATCACTATTCTATTTTTCATGACAGAGATCGACAAAAGGAAACACATATAACTTAAGTAGAAATACATTTCATTATAATCAAGTCCAAAACATTCATGGCTCTCTGGCTGAAGACCAGAGAGCCCCTCCTTTCCAAACTCCTACAATATGCTATATCCTATATGTCAACTCCTTCTCTCTCATAACTTCTGCCCCCTACTTCACAATTACATTGATGTCTCTTTTAAGAGATTCGTGGGTAGTTACACAACTTCCCATCTTTTCATAACCGCCACCATGATTACGTAATGTTGTCTATTAATAGACAATCTTGGATAGTCACGAAAACCATCTATCTAATCGATGACCCATCATAATCTCCTTATAATTTTTGGTTACAAATTCCATGTAATCCATTCTAGATGTAATTTTAAACTATTTAACCATTCCTTAGACATGGTCCCACAAAATTCAGAATTACTGAAACATTACAATATCAGAAAACTCGTCATAATGTTCAAGAGTTGAGACGCTCCTGCATCATACTCCCAGATTGCAAATATTTCCATGTCCCTATGGAAATGCCAAGGAACTTTGTCTACGGTTTGAACTCTGTGCACACACTTGTGATGCACTCTCTATGCTAAAACTGACTCCCATCAATGGAGTGCTTGCGGGTTGCTATCTGTGCGTGGGATAATGGGTACCTGTTAGAAAACCACAAACACTTCAATAGATCATTGTTTTAGTAACTTAGGGTTAGTAAAAGCATGAAAACACACTAAACCCTCTAAAGGCGACCTATTGCC
>MU228150.1:2917715-2936231 GCA_018584345.1 Thuja plicata | reverse complement strand
GATTGGTCGATATTGATTTGAATTGTATGGCTACAATAGATAATATAAATCAGTGATAAAAATCACCTAGGACATTAAATTGATTAAAATAATTATGCCAAACAGTAACAGGGTCGCTTGGACATAAATCGAGGGCATGATAACACTTAGGGCAAATAGGGTCCATAGTTGCGACAGACCGAAATTAGGTGGTTACACTATCACGGTGTTGCTTCTTGTCCACTTCGCAATGCTGCTACAACTCTGCCGCACCTAGGAGTCCTCTCGCTGCCTCTCTCCCCAGGTATGTTGGCACTCATGGACCTCTCGTGTAGGCCCTTGGACCATCTCTATGGCCCCCCATGATAGACCGCTTGTCTGCCTTACTGCAGCTGTGAACTTCCACCTACAACCAAACACTGCATCAACAAAATCAACTATTCAAATTGCTTTTCCCACTCGGTCCTGGCGTGAGTTGCATCTCTCACACACTCAAGAGATACCATTCTGATGCAGAGGCATCAATGTATCCATAAAATCTGTATATCTTCATCATCTCTTTCGTCTAACAAGAGATTTGAGGCTCATAAACTCACCAAATGGTAAACTCACCATTACTCGACTACCTTCATGCCAAGCTTTACCCGATCATCTCTTTTGAAAATGAACTCACCTTTTCAAATCAATCATTGATCATCGATTATCGATTCTCTCTTGGGTCACCGACCAACAAGAGAGAATCTTTCTCTTCCTAACTAGCCATATCAAAATCATCACCTTGATTCATTATTACATGGCGTGCTGGTCATTCCCGGGTCTGTGATTATATTCACCAACCTACGGTTGGTTCCAATTCGTTCCTGCCACCTTTCCTTCTTAAGAATCGAATACACAATATAATGTTCTTTGATATCATTTACATTGTTCCTTATTAAAAACACAGTGCCTCGATTGTTTGAATGTCGATACACATTTCTCGGTCCCCAAATCGGACTGTTACCAAATCAATCTATAAATATCTGCCACCTTTTCCATTTGAAGATTGAATATGACATGAATAACGGTTTCTTGAAACAGTTTAAATTCACAACACACCGAGAAGCTCATGAACAATTTCCTGTAGAAAATAATGGACAGTAATGTCCCAAATCGGGACTGGTGTAACCTGATTTGTAAACAACAGAATATTTGATATAGTTTGAAGATAACTCAAGAACTCGAAACTGCTAGCCGATACAAACAAATTAGATCCTTCATAATACTCGAATGATAACAGAAAACCAAATCACTAAACTAACAAATCGGAACCCAATACCATTTACTGTTGCATCATTTTATAAAACCCCGATGTGTATATATCACTGTTCTATTTTTCATGACAGAGATCGACAAAAGGAAACACATATAACTTAAGTAGAAATACATTTCATTATAATCAAGTCCAAAACATTCATGGCTCTCTGGCTGAAGACCAGAGAGCCCCTCCTTTCCAAACTCCTACAATATGCTATATCCTATATGTCAACTCCTTCTCTCTCGTAACTTCTGCCCCCTACTTCACAATTACATTGATGTCTCTTTTAAGAGATTCGTGGGTATTTACACAACTTCCCATCTTTTCATAACCGCCACCATGATTACGTAATGTTGTCTATTAATAGACAATCTTGGATAGTCATGAAAACCATCTATCTACTCGATGACCCATCATAATCTCCTTATAATTTTTGGTTACAAATGCCATGTAATCCATTCTAAATGTAATTTTAAACTATTTAACCATTCCTTAGACATGGTCCCACAAAATTTAGAATTACTGAAACATTACAATATCAGAAAACTCGTCATAATGTTCAAGAGTTGAGATGCTCCCGCATCAAAAACCCAAAATAATGAGAAAGTTTGACTTTTTATTATAAAAGTTTCTTGACTTATAAATTAATAGAAATTTATTGATTTGACATTTTGTTTAAACTACGATATAGCATATGGTTTTTCACTCTGCTAGGGTTTCATGCATACAAAGTCTTATCTATGTCTTTGCTCTGAGCTTTCCATCTGCCATACCACATTTACTGCGGGATTTTTGCATTAGGGCTAGCTTTTAGTATGGCTCTGGCCAACTTTAGCCCAGTAGTTGATGCTATGCACGAGTTGAAGCTTCGAAAAGCCATGGTGCCTCCTCTGAACAAACATCCTCGCAAGTTCATCCTAAAGGTCTTTCACGAGGTAACCCTGATATTGTTCTTAATCTACAAGAATTTGATTCTGCATGTGAATGGTTAGAAAAGCATACTCTAATTGGATATTTTGTGGGTCGTAATCCTCCTGAAGTATCCTAAAAGATTGGGTAAACAAGAGTTGGACCCCTCATGGGGTCTACCTTGACGGTGTGAAAATCCTTACCAAAGGTTTTTTTCTTTTCTGTTTTGCTAACCCTTCCCAGGTGGAAGCGTTTTTTAGCTGCAGGCCCTGGACTGTTAGGTCATCCCTGCTTGTTTTTCAGAGATGGTCTTGAGACTTCAGTGTCTTGGATGACAAGAAACTTAGGGTTCCTGTTTGGGTTGATTTTCCTGGTCTCCCTTTTCCATGCTAACCTTTTATTGAGTCCATTTCTAAAACCCTTGGTAAGGTCATTGTCATGGAACATGACAAATTTTTTAATGCCCGTCCCCAAAAGTGTGTCTGTGTTGAGGTCGACCTTTCTAGGGACCTCAAGGAAACTATTGAAATCCAGGTTGGTTCTCTCACCATTTCTCAAAAAGTGCTCTATTTGAACATGCCCAACACCTGTTATCAGTGTCAATCGACAGAACACAAGATTAAGGATTGCCCGTTAGCTACCCCTCGGATAAAGCCACCACCAAAGGAAGCACCGGCCAAAAATACGGAAGCTAGTAAAAAAGAAGAATGGACTACAATCTCACAAAAAGGTAGGAATACCTCAAGCTCCAAGATAATGCAAGCCACTTCTGCTGTTGTGTTGCCTCCAGAACCTTTGGTTGGAAAATCTCCTCCTTCCAATGATTCACCACCGTCGCTTGTTTCAAACCCTGTTATTCAGGGGAAAATCTCTGCTGCGAAGCCTTCCACTCCAGAAGTGGTGCTCGCACCACCAATAGATTCTTTAGTTTCCTCCCAGTCTTTGATTTAGTCTTGTAGTCCTGATGGACGCACAGATGACCCAGATAAAAGGTGGTTTACCTCTTCTAGATATTTACTCCCTAGCTTTGGCTCTGTACCAGCCTTCTTGCAGAATAGCTTCTCCTCTCTTGGGGACGAGGAAACCATGCAAGATTTTTTATGAATTTTTTTTCCTGGAATGTGCAAGGTCTAACTGACCTCTCTAGAAAGTACTATGTTCATGATACCTGTCATAGACTTCACAGTCTAGACGTGTTATGTTTATAGGAGGTTAAGATTTATGGGTTTCTTCTTAACTCTGCCTGTCGTGTCATATGGCCAGACGACATTATTTTTTCTTCTCAGCACGAAGCTGGTTAAGGTGGTGTCATTACTATTCTATCACCTCACCTTCATTCTTCTGTTATTTCTCATGGGTTTGATTTGATGCAGCGTGTAACTTGGATTTTTCTTTCTTTTCATAATCATTCTTTTGGTATCATTAATGTTTACGCCCCCAATGATGCTGTCAAAAGATCTCAACTTTGGTGCTGGCTGGCAGACAATCTGCCTCCTGCTACTTGGGTTTTGTGTGGGGATTTTAATATGGTTGAGCTGGCCTCTGACAAGGAAGGAATTATTCCTTTTTGTTGTATAGTTGGGGAGAGAGAAGCTTGGTACGACATGCACATTAAATTGGGCCTTTTTTATCCCAATGCTAACCGCCGCCAGCAGGGTGGGGTTTGGCATACTTTGTCCAATTTCAGAGCTGACTCTGACCATATATTTAAGAGGCTAGATCGTGCTATGATAACGGCTCAATCATTTTTCTCTTTTTCTGAAGATCGAGGCCTACCTGTCATTCCTCTGACAGATGTAACCCTATCATATCACTTCCCCATTGATTTCTCCATCACTTGGCAGTCCTCCGCCAGAAGGGCTACCCAGACATAGTTTTATCTCAACATGTCAGTGCTAATGCATGCCTCCACTATTTCTCACATTCTTTAAGTTTGGAATCTAGAGCCTCGGCCCCACACTCATCTTAGTTGGATTCAATGGTGGAATGACACCATCACTCGCACTGCTAGATTTCTTCACATTTATGGCCGTCAGTTAGCCTGTTATAGGAAGCGTGCTTACGAAGCTAACACTAAGGCTCTTTGCAATGCTACTGATTTGCTTGCGTCGAATCCCTTTGATTCTACTCTCCAGCTTAAGATGGCCCAACTCTGACATGAGGAGAAAATTGCAGATGCCTATGCTACTCGTGGAGCTCAAATCAAAGCTCGCCTCCACTGGTTGGAGGTGGGCGATAAAGCCTCTAAGGAGTTTTTTCATGCTCTCAAAGCCCGTCATACCAATTTTGGTATTCAAAAGATTAAACAAGGATCTCACACCCTTACTGAGCTTCTAGCCATTCTTCAGGCTTTTGTTCAGCATTATGAACAAGTGTTTGCTTCGTAGGGTAATACTGTTGCGTGGGAAGAGGCTCTGAAGGCTTGTATTTCTGTCACTCCAAACTGCTTAGCTATTGAATAGAATGCCTTTTGTGAGAAATTTCTTACCATCTCTGACCTAAGAGAGGTAGATTTTTCTATGGCCAATGATAAATCTCCAGGATGCGATGGCTTCCCCTGCAAGTTCTACAAACACCTTTGGGATGTTGTTGGTCCTAACCTGCACAAAGTCTACCTCGAGGCCTTTCACAGTAAAAGTTTGGGTACTTTAATTAATAAAGGGAATATCAAATTCATACCTAAATCTAGTGATTTGGAGGATATCTGCAATTGGAGTCCCATCACCTTGTTGAACATCTCCTACAAGATAATTTCCAAAGCATTAGCTCTTAAAATCAGACATCTCCTTCCTCTTATTGTCTGCCTTGAACAAACTGGTTTTATTAAGTCTAGGTATATTCTTGACAACATTATTTCTGTCTAGGAAGGGATGGAATGGGCTCGCCATTCTAAGCAGGCTACCCTATTTCTCAAAATTGATTTTGCTAAAGCATATGACCACATTGAATGGCCTTTTATTCTTGCTATGGTTCAAGCTCTTGGGTTCGGTCCTCACTTCCTGCAGTCTGTGGAAATGCTTTTTGGCGATGCCTCTACATGCATTACCATCAATGGGTCCCAATCTGATACTTTTGGGCTTTTTTGATCCATCCAGCAAGGTTGTCTGCTGGCTCCTACCTTATATGTGCTTGCTGCTAAAGGCTTTGGGTACTTGCTTGCCAACTCTATTTCCTCTAGTTTACTTTGTGGCATTTCCCTTCCTAATTCCTCTTCCCAGCTTGTTAATGGTCACTTTGCTAATGACTCCTTTCTCACTCTTATTGAGGATGAGGAGAACATCTCCAATGCCTTGCAGTGCCTGGACACCTTTTGTCAAGCCTCTAGCTCTACTATCCAATGGTCTAAAACCCTTTGTTTCAGACAGTCTTTTCTTCCAGCACCTACTGGCTTAAAAATTTTGGATGGAAATGGGTTCAGCATGGGGAAGTTTTCTATTTCCTGGGCATTCCCTTTTCTTTCCATGGCTCCTCTATGGATTTATGGAATGTTGTGATTACCAAGATTGAAAAAAGCTACAATATTGGATCTGCAAGCCTCTTTCCCTTGCTGGAAAGTTTCAGATTTGTTCCAGAGTTTTGGCTGCTACACATGTCTACTACTACTCCTTTTGGGCTCCCTCTAAGGCTTCTTATCTCAAGCTGAGTGTTTTTTGAGAGATTTTCTCTGGGCCTCTGGTGCTGTCGGCCATGGATTTCATAGGGTTGCCTGGGATTTTTGTTGCCTTCCTCGTGACTCTGGAGGCCTTGGCCTTCTCTCCACTCAGAGGTAGGGGCATTCTCTCTATGTGAAGTGGATTATCCATTCTCTTACTGGTGATGAGGCCTAGAAAATTCTTGTCAGGCACTGCATCTCTTCTGGATTCCTCGTTCATAGGTCGGCTTGGAAGGGCATTGGTCTCCAGAACTTGCTCACTATGAAAGAACCTGTTCAAATCTAGGGTACCTTCATCATCAAGAGAATTTTCAAAGCTTGGGAAGCTATTAATCCTTGGTTCCATTGGGATGGTGATGCCTTTCGCAATGGTCTTTCTTTCAATCAGCAGAGCCTCTGGTGGTCTCCGTTGTTTTCTATTCAAGGCATCCCTTTGGACAAGACCCAAGGGACTAGTGCTCTGCATTTTTTCAAACGTGGCATCCAGACTCCCAAGGACCTCTTCTCTAGAGCCTCTATGGGTCTCTTCTCATGGGAAGATATGCAGGTGCAGTATCATTTGGCTCGCTCTAATTGCCAGACTTTTGATCTTTTAGTTTCTGCGATTACTGCCAACTTGCTTCATAAGATTGGTATTCAATCTGTCAGGCCCTGGTGGAAGGATTGGAAATGGTATCCTACCATGCCTTTCAACAATTATAAACCAAGGCTATTTTATAGGTGGTTGTCCCCCCATCTTTCAATGGTGGATACCCTTAATCAATGATGGCATCTTCATTCTTCCACTTCTCATTGGAGCTCTCACTTTCAAAAAATCTGGGCTGCCATTACGGAGCCTAAGATGGCTCTTTTTTCTTGGTGTCTACTTTTTCAAGGGATCCCAATTGGCCCTAGGCTCAAACATCTGGGTGTTCATGACCCTCGATGTCCCTTTTGTGGTCACCCTAAATCTTTTTTGCACATCTTCTAGTTTTGTAGGAGAGCTCAATAGTATTGGCAGTGGATTCATTATTTCTTCAAGCCCTTTTGGCTTGAGCCTTTCTCTTGGCACATGATTGTCTTAGGAGATTCCCCTAGACTTCCCTCCAAGTTTACCCAAATTTGGCATACTTTTAGGATGGAGATTTTGTTCATGTTATGGAAAGATAGGAATGATATTATTTTTTCTCACAGCTTTCTTGATGAATGTTTCTCTGTATAACAAGGCTTGCATTTTTAATAATGTTATGATACAGATTCAATTTCAAGCCAATAAAGTGGCTCTAGAAGTGGCTCACCTATAGGAGTTGCTCAATCATTGGGGCAATGCTCCCTGTACTGTTGCTAGGGTTCCTCCTGATGCCATTTATGCTGAGGGTACTCCTCCTAGAGGCCGCCACCATGGGTGCAGCTCCTTGGCATGCTTCTCACACACCCCACATTCATAGGCACCCTGCCACCACTCTCCAAGAGGTGGTGGTGACAAATGGTGGCACCGGTCAGCTTCTCCACCTCGTTGTTCTTCTGGGTGGTCTCCAGCTCCAACTCAGTCTGCTCCTCCTGATGCTCCTGGTTCTTTTCGTGGCTCTGATTGGCATCCTGCCACCTCTTCCAAGTTTCCCCACCTGGCTTTGGCCATTTCACCACCCAGGGCAGAAGAGAAAGATAAAGAAGAAGCTGAAGTTGATGGATGGTCACTCCCCGATCCTCCTATTAACCCCAATAATGTGTGGGGTTCTGATGATAAAGATCCTCCTCCTTCTGCCACTACTCTTCCTACTTAATGGCTATATGCCTTTTTTTTTATGAATAGTTGTGCTCTATTTCCGGCTTGGTCGTGTGAACTCTGTGGGGTGATTTTTATGTCCCCCGGCCCCTTTTTTGTGGATATGTAGCTTTGATATTTTATTAATTGAAAAGGCACTATTCATCAAAAAAAATAAAGTAATAGCCTTTGTTCCCTTATGTTGAAAAAATTGGTGCTTATTAATCAGATTACTTTATGGAAGAATTTATTGTCACTACTATTATGAAAGCTTATATACATCTATAAGCCCAATTTGTCACCCAAATGGTAAGAAGTTTTAATTTATTTTAATTTGAATTTTCTTTTCACTCTTCCTTCCACATGGGAGGATCTTTAGACAAATTTAATATGCCAAAATAAGATTTTATATGTATGGCTCAGACGATACATCCCTACCTACGCTACTTGGAGAGCTTGAAGCTTAAAGAAGAAATCACTATTAAGCATTCAACATGGAAGACTTGTAATGATTTTAAAATGGGCAAAATAAATAGTAAGGTCTGGTAAATTAAACATTGCAAAATATACACATAATCCACACCAGATAATGCACAGAGATTAAAACCATCCTTCACAATCAATGCATGTGATGGGTAGTAAATGAGAAGAAAGTAAAATGATAGCAATGTTATTACACTGAAACAACTAAAACTATGTCTTTCTTTAACAAATTATTATTGAATTCATAACGAAGGAAAGATATAGAGAACCTGAAAATGAACTCCACCACTACAACTTATCTTGTAAAACTTAATGTGAATTATATACACTTTGACTCTTCATTCATACTCAACCATGTTCCATTACCATGCCTAATTAAATACACTTTGACTCTTCATTCACCCCTAATCATGTTCCATTACCATGCCTAATTAAATACACTTTGACTCTTCATTCACACTCAACCATGCTCCATTAATGTTGTGGTTGGTTCTCATATCAATTGTATGTGATGATGTCTATAAGGTTCAATTATTTTTCATTTATATTAAAAAATATAGAATTGATTAAATTAATGATGTAATATATATAATACTTAATTTTTAATAAATTTAATAAATAATTAAATTTCTTGGGTTATAACAATTACAAGAGTTCAGTACTAAAACAATCAACATCTACTTCCACTACTTCTAATAAGACTAAGTCAGAGAAGGGGACATCTAAGACTATTTAGAGAACTTGCAGAAGAAAGAAAGAAATGACATCAGGCTACAAATAGTCAACATATAAGAAAAGAGGTAAAGAAAAGGTCAAAACTGAGTCTGGGAAGAAGTTGATGCAGAGCAAGCAACCACAACACCCTAATTAGTCTTCTTTGCCTAATAGAACCTCTAATCCCTTCCTTAATCCTCCTCCTTGATCCAATAACTTATAGAGGGTCTATACCTCCTCTCTTAAGTGGACTTAACTTGCCACAACTCTCCCTGACTCCTAGAACTTCTCACAACTTAGATCCAATTTGGACTTTAGGGATCATTTCCCTCAAATGAAAAAAATGAAGGATTATCTATCCCAACTATATGGGAATGCAATTCAATGGTGGGAAGGTCTTATCCTGACCTGATACACTAGGAATCACTCACTGGTAGAGCTCCTAAACACCCACAACCTATCCTACTCAATCTAGGACAGTCTTCCTTGTAGCCTTTTCTACACTATTTTTAGTGGATAAATTTCAACTTCTCCAAAGGGCTTGGTAAGATCATTACCATTTAGGATACCCTTTATCCTTCTCCTTCAGACCCCAAGAGATTGAATTCTGACTTCACTCCTGCAGTATCAAACCCTCACTCTGTCCACAGGCCTAATTGGCCAGACCAGGCTTGGAATACAAAGCAGGTATGAAGATGGGTGCATGAAATCAACTCAACCCCTTAGGACTCTTCCTTGACCTCTAAATGGTTGATCCCAACCATTCATAAAGTCTCTTCAATCTCTGAGACTAGTTATCCACTATTTCCCTTATTCTACTGGTCAAATACATAGAGATATTTGACCTAGGGCTGGGTGGTAAACCCCTCAAAAAAATTCCTCTTCTTCTGGGCCTTTGGAATCACTAAGATGCCTCCACTAACATGCATTTACCAAAGGGCCATGCCTTTTCCATGGTGAGAAAGCAAGTTAGGGTCCCATAACCAAAATACCCTCAGTTTTTGGGGTTTACGAAACCAGTGAACTTGTAAATTATGGTTCTCACACGAAACAACACCAATTCACCCCAAACTAAAGGAAAAGTTCTGATACAGCACTAAACAATCAAAATCAACAATTTTTTCATCCATACCAATTTGTACAGAATATGCAAAATGAAAACAACAGCGATTGTACCCAAAATAACTGAATTTCTTATTTGTTTTCTCCTCCAAAAGTTCGTGCATCCATTGCCAACCCATGGATGGGCTTCAAACAAGTTTAAATACTAGTTTCAATGGTCATAACTATAATTCAAATCATTATGAACTAAAATTTCAACTTTTCAATCATAGCGAGCAACTTTTAAAAAGATGTCAATGTTGTCAAACAACATTTTTGTCAATTTTGGCAATTTGCAACATTTTGCACAATAGGCTTATGTAATGCCTCAGTTGACTTCAAAACATGTCCTACTGACCTAAGACCTAGTGAATAACCTAGAAAACACAAATTTATGCCCATTTGATATCCTGGTTTATAATTGCAGCAAGGATCCAAAAGATCTCACACTAGGCTTATTACATTATTTAATTGATCCCAAAGGATCCTAATCCATCCTAGGGAAGAACATGAAGGATATAGCTTTGGTGCCCTGCACCAGAAGTCTATTACTATAGAAACTGATAAAATTGACAATACTATCATTCTTGAGAACATTGTTAAAGACATTAAGGAACATGGAAATATGATAGAAGTATGGACACACTTTGATAAGTTTGACAGTAAAGAGAAAAGGAAGATTGAAGAGGCAGTTATACAAATTTTACACTCTTTTTGTAATTCACCTAGTAAAATTTACAAAAGTGTACCTAAAGAATTGTTTAATGCATTTAATAAAAGATGGAGAGAAGCTTTCAAGATTGACAGAGTATTGATGGAACATGAATTTACACTTTTGCAACCTGAATTATCTACAGAATAGATAGAATTGACAGTTGAAGCAATGAGAGAAGAATCTAAGACAAAGAACATAGTTACAAGAATCCTCATTGGTGATACTCATTCGGTAAGGAATGAGAGTGGATTTATTAACAAAGTTTGTAAAGTCTAAGATTGTTGTTTAAGTCAAATTGGTTGAAGAAGCCAGGAAAGCACAAGAGAGAGAGAAAAAATATATTAATGATGTCATAGATAATGTTATCTTTGATATCCCAGAACATATTGTTGAGAAAGAGATAATTCATAAGGATGATGAAGACATACTTTGAGTAAAGAGTAAACTAGATCTAATCGGTGAAGGTAGCACAGTAAAGAAGAGAAAAACAAAGGATTCAACTAGTTCAGAAGAAGATGAAGGAGAGTCTGAAGATGAAGGAATACAAACAAGTTTTTATATTACTCAAATGAGTCCCAAAGAGCTATTGAAATTTTTTTCTACACTCAGGGAGAAATCTGAAAGGAACAAGCTGAAGGAAAATAAAAAGAAAGTCAGAATACTCAAAGGAGCCCGAAACATAATTAAGAATTTAGTACCTAATGTGAAGTATGGAAAACAAGATAATCCTATTAATCAATTGGGTATGTTGGTCAAAGTTGTTTCTGATCATTTACCTAAATTGGAGATTGCATGTATGGAGTTAGCAATGAAAGAATATGATAGACAAGAAGCTGACAAGTTGAAAGAAACCATTATAGTGGAAAAAGAGTCACTTGCAGTTTAAGTAAATGAAATTAAGGAAATTCTCTGGGAGAAAGTAAAGATGCTTGTAAAGATTTTCAAGGTTATATCCTTTACGTAGGATCTAGAGAAGAAGAGAGAGGAAGAAAAACATTAAATTGATGATTTGATTACAGATTTTGATCCTCTAATCAGTTCAGTTTCAACATACACTACTAAGGTAAAGATGATTTCAAACAACATGAAGATGTTGCAAGTTGGGCAAGATAACATAATATTATCACTTATGGAGTTGCAGACCTATCTAGCTCCCACTATGGATATCATGCAACAACATGTGAGAAATGTAGAAACAATACTAAGTCAACAAGAGGTGAACACTTTGAATGATATGGAAGGAACAAAATTGGTTATACATGGACAAATTCTATCTATGAATCACTTACAAAATCATGGATTACATCCTTGAATTCAAAGAAGATCAATTTCAAGGAATTTTTTTACTGAATGTAACTCTGGTAAGTACTTATAATCATTTTTCACTGTTGACAAAAAGGGGGAGAATGATGTGTGATGTATTGTATGGAAGGATGATGTAATGATGTGTGTGATTACATGCATATTTTATAGGGGAGTACAATTTGAGGATGATGTTATAGTATGTATGGAATGTAATATTTTTGAGATTATCAAAAGTTTTTTCCATCAATGCCAAAGGGGGAGATTTTTGGCATTGTGATAAGTTTTGAATGAGATATGTAGAGCAGTCATGAGTGGATGCATGATTGGTTGTCCTTGATGGCAATATATTCAGATATCATGATTAAAATGATCGGTAAGAAATGTACATGATTGGTAAAAGGGAAAGATCAACTATGTACATTGACTGGTATTCAGGAAGAGCAGTATTAGTCAGATTGTGGTAGCGGTCAAGTTAAGGAAAGATTTAGATGTTGTGCTCAAAGATACAATATTTATATGGTATTAGGAATCTATGATTCTAACTATGACTTATTTGGTTAAGTGGTGATAGAGTTTTCAATGTCATAGATACTAAGATAAGTAGAACTTTTATGTTGTTAATCAATCAGTCAGTAGATCATAGATCGGTGAGTGGTAAAGTATATGCGATCATTTATAATGATTTGATGACATGGAATAAAGGTTATACATCCAATGTATTGATATTTACAAGATTGATGCAAGAATTTAAAACAAGTTTAAGGTGTTGCATTGGAGATGTAAAAGCATGTTTTATTATCTTAGAGATATAAACTTGCAGATCTAAGATCTTGACCTAACGTGGTCATGATAAATCATTTCTTTCATAGAGATTATCAATTTGACACATGGTACTATCTCAAGAAAGCAATGTGAAGATAATTCTTAAGGTGGTGCAAGTTGTTTATATGTAGGAATTGCTCATATTGAAAAGAGTTTTTTGAGAGAAGAAAAAAAAGGATTTGTTGTTGAATAATTTTTTGGTGATTAGGGTTTTTATGATTTCAAGTGTAAGTTGCAACCAAAGAGCAGAGAGAAAGTTAGAGAGTATATAGAACTGAAAAGAATCTGATAGGAAATCAGTGCCATTCTATACTTCAACAATCTTTTTGTTCCCTAATAGTTGCAACAGGTCAAATCCTCTAACAAGGTGAACTTTAACAAGTTCTTATTTGTAAATCCTTTAACAAGGTAGCTTCTTTATTGAGGTTTTATATCATCTAGCGAGGTAGATCATAGATGATCTTTTTGTACTCCTAATAGTGTACTAATCAATTCTAACTGGATGAACCCTCAGAAAGGGTATTTGAAGCTCCTAATAGGGAAAACTCATTTACTACAGTATTGGGCTTGTGGCTGTCATCCTCACCATGGATTTTCCCTCTGACAAGGATTTCCACAATAAAATACTTGTGTTATGTGTGTTAAAGTTGTGGATGCTTGAAATTGTTTTTTGTTATTTGTTTATTTAATTCATATGCTTTGAAGTAAAGAAGTTGCTAGTGCATTTAATCATATTGGTGGCTGAATTAGGTCAATACCTATTTGTACTAATTCACTCCCCCTCTCAGTCACAAGTTATCCTACACTTCCAAGAATTTGCATAGAAATCTCCAATTAACCTTATCGTAGGATTTCTTGATGTCTATCTAATTTACATACTAGGTTTCAAATTATTTTGAATGGAGTGAATAGCTTCTTGAATGATTATGACACCATCAAAAATTGATCTTCCAGGAACAAACCCAGTTTTTTCTTTAGAGATAATAAGGGGTGACAACGGTTTAATCCTATTAGCTACTACTTTGGCTAAAACTTTACATATTGTATTACATAATAATATGGGTCTATAATCCTTTGGACTCTTTAATTTTTCTTTCTTAGGCATCATTGTGATGAAGGTGGTGTTTATTTATTTAAAACATTTCCCGAATTCCTAATGCTTTCTAATGCATTTGTCAGTTCTAAGACAACGAAGTGCCAACATTTTTAAAGAAACAAGAAGAAATTTCATTCGAGCCAAGAGCTTTGTCTAGATGCAGTTGGATTAATGTTGTTTCTACCTCTTCAAGTGTGACTTCCCAATTTATAATCTTGTTATGTTCATCATTTATGATCTTAGGTATGTTTTTTGTCAGTTCTTGTTGAAATAATAGATTTGAGGCTTCAAATTCATTAAGAATTTTGTAGAAATAATCTACTATTTATTAGGAAATTGCATGTGGGTCCTCAAACACATTACCATTGGAACCTTTGATGCTAGTTATTATGTTAATAGTTCTTCTATATTTTGTACTATTATGGAAGAATTTTGAGTTCCTATCCCCTTATGCCAACCATAATTCTCTAGACTTTTGCTTCCAATATATCTCCTCTTTCATAAGTAATTCCTCATACTTTATTTGATGAACTATAATCGATTGAATGTTTTAAGATGAAAAAGTTGATGATCACCAAGCTATAGAAAGTAAATGAAAGACATTAAATCAGTTAATGTATTGTATTGTCACTAATGTCAACTTGATATGATATTATTACTCATATACATATTGTCACAACACTCAAAGATCTGAAGAGACAAAGTTTTTGTCATCGGTAATCATACACACCAAGTGACAGTAAACTCTGATAGATAGTGAACCCCTAGCAAGTGATACCCAAGCAAGCATTACTGAGCTAACTATAGTTGTCACCAAACAAAACTGAAGTTGATGCCCAAGCTATATGTAGTAGTCACCAAGCACAACTGAAGTGTTGACCAACGAGAACTGAAGTTAGGAAAATGACAAAACAACTTAGCTGGTGTTAGGGATTTTTCTTGTATGAACCACAATGCTTGAAATGTCTATTTAAATCTTGTACCTTCTAATTCTGATTCAAAGACAAGAAAAGCCTAATTTCTAAGGACTGGATAAGGTCCTTCTTTGTTTTTGAGCTCCACAAATACTCAGGTAGGTTTTACCTTTCAAGATGGCTGTTAACACAGTACTTACTGATGTGGACACTGATTATCTATGTACCTTTACTGAACCAACTTATGAAGTATCTTGCTGATGACCAAGCATAACCATAAACAATATATTACCATACAAATCATAGTTATTAGCATAAAAATAACCAGTGATACAAGGATTCTCATCCTTCTTCCTTTTCTTTATAGGAGGGATAACCTAGTTGATTCTCTCTGCAAGGAATCAATAACATGGACTGTGTCCTGCTGACATAAGTCCTTCACAAGTTTAGCTTATATGTTCTTAGTAACAGAGTGTTTAAATTGATTTTGCTTTTGATAACTTGGAATATCTGAGACACAGATAGATAATCAGACAATTTCCTGAACCAATGCCTATCCTTAGGGCTGCAGAGTCAATAATAAGAAAGGATATCACAGAAATAACATACACTGAACTGCCTTACAGTTCAAACAATTAGGATAGGTTGCCTTACAAACTATCTTTTTACCTCAAGACCACTATATCAGATCCTTAACAAAGTAGTATGCTCCTTGAAATCATTCACAACATTTAATTCTCTCCTTGAAAGAAACTTGTAAACAATTAGATGGTTACCTTATAACCAGAGTGTTACTGAATACCTTATAAACTTTAACACAGAACAGCATACACACAAAGTAAAGAGACAGTAGTAGAAGAGAGTAAAATTGCACCGTATATCATTTATGTAATCCAACTTGTCCATACATGAGAGATTACATAGCTTAGAAAGATAAACATGAACTAGAATATCTGAGTTCTGTTGTATATTATCTCCTTTTCACAAAAATGTTCCAAAAGATCAAAGACGCTTAACTATTACAAGTCTTATGATATATATAGATTTGAGACCACCTTGGAATCCCTAAGGATGCAACAAGCTTTGGATGGTCTCAAAACCCTAACCCTAAAGATATAGGAGAGACAAAAGAGAGAGAGAAGAAACGATGAGGTGACTGAGTCAAAAACGTAAAATCAGATATCTTTTGTTCTTCTCCCGACCCTGCGACTGCAATCTAATTGTAGATGGTAGCTGGTGTAGTTATGTGAAGTCCTGGTAGTTGTTCTTGTCTGCTCACCTACATTTCTTTTGAAATAACTGTCCATCTTGTCTATGAACAGTGCAGCGCCAAGTGGTACCTCACTCATCATCTAGAATTTCTTCTCTAAGCTTCCTGGCACTTTTGGAAATTCAACCATAACTCTGCTCTGCCCTGCAACACATTAAATCTCCTCCTTTTTCACTGACATTGAAACAAATCTAATCCAGGGATCAATAGACTCTCTGTGCATGGCCCTTTCTGCAATTAGACCCTTCTGATCAATTCTGGAACATGAGCACAGAGAAACCATGGCTGCCGAGTGTTCATAGCGCTAAGTCTGCCGCCAATCTTTCAAATTCAAAGTTCTGTGACCTCGCAACTGACTGTTAGTCTCCTTTTCATGAGCATTGGTCCTTAACCACAGTTCTATCTCACGACCTGGCGACCATGCACTCTTTACCCTTGGTAAACCCGAGCTCAGATCCAGCGACAAGGCGACTGTGAAAAATGAAAGTCGCAAGGTAATTTGCTTAACTCATCATCCATCCAGCGACCCAGCGCCTAACTACCTCTCATGACTGCCACGGTTGTCGCCCAATCGCCAGATGCTATCTCTTTGTCCCGAGACTGCGTGACAATGCCAATTGCCAAGTCGGGTAATCCTTTGTCTGAGCCTTTTTGACTTTATTTTAACAATTTTTATGTGCCCTTAGTCCTTATGGCGACATTGCGATAACCCCTTAGCGCCAAGTCGGGAGTACTTTCTCTATAGGACACATTCATTACCTGACTACGCATCCGTCATTAGATCATCTTCTCTTTGCATCAGACGGGTGTCGTGAAGTCGCTGATCATATGAACATGCCCTTAAATCATCCAGCGATCCTGCGACTGAAGGCAAGAATACCTTAGTCTCCTTATCGCTTGATCAATTTTCTCCTTCTGGCGACCTCCCGACAACCACTTACATTATGACAGATGTCATCTGTTCTTTTGTCCACTTAATGTATACTGGAGCGCTGAGTCATTACTCCTATTCTGGCGACATCCCGACTGAAGGAAATCGCCAAGTCTCGAGACACTGAAAGAATATTCCATTTTGTAACGAGACTACGCGACACAAGGCAAAAGCAAAGTCGGGAGAACATTTAGCATATTCATTCTGGCTAACGCGATCAGGCAACCTAACTTAAAGCACATGTCTCAAGTGACTTTGAAAAAGTAACGATGAAATATAAAGACATGGCCTAGGGTTTTAAAATGCATCATTTTAACACTTGGTCACTAGGGTTTTTCAGGGTTTTAGCCATCTTGGCAAGGTTTAAGCATGAAAACCATAAAAAAATTTCAGAGGGTAAGACAAGGAACAAGGCGAAGCAGAAAAAATAGGAAATACAACTAACAGTGGCTCTAACTGAGGACAGTTAAATGCCAATTTATACTGAGAACCACAGAATCTCTGGTTGCAGACCAACTAACTCGAGCAAAACCTTACAGCAGAAAGGGAAATATATACAGCAATTTACAAACAAAGAACAGGGCAAGGAAACTATAATACATACTTGCTTGTGCACCCCAAGCCTCTACTCAAAGAACGGCTTCAAAAACTGCCCATGCACAGGCAATTCAAACTGATCTCCTTCCATGTTCTTCAAAAAGTATGAATCTTTGCCAAAATTTTCAGCAATAATAAATGGTCCCAGCCACAAAGACTCAAATTTCTTATGCTTCCCTTTATCTTGTGCTCTTGCATTCCACTGGAGAACTAGATCACCAACTTGGAACTTTCTCTCAGTAGCCCTCCTGTCAAAAAGATACTTCATTTTCTGTTGTAGCTTGATATTTTCTTTCTGACTGTCCCTTCTCATCTCATCCAATTCATTCAGCTGCATGATTCTGTTTTGCATGTTGTCAGAAACATCTAAATGTTCCTCCTGAATGTATTGGAAAATAGGCAATAAGTTGTTAATAGGAAACCTAGCTTGCAATCCATATACCAATTCAAAGGGTGACTAACCAGTTGCCTTCTTTAATGTTATTCTATCAGCCCAAAGAGCTAATCTCAGCTTTGTGTGCCATGCCCTCTTGTTTTGTTCCAGAGTTCTTTTCAATATTTTCAGCAGGCTTTTATTACTAGACTCAGCCTGTCCATTAGCCTGTGGATGATATGGGGATGAATATGATATGGTTATCCCATACTGCTCACAGAAACTTGTCATTTCTTCTGCTCTAAAACTCATAACATTGTCCATTACTAATTTATTTGGCACACCAAATCTGGTCAAAATGTTTTCTAATAAAAATTCAGTTACCACCTTACTAGTTGCTCTCCTTGTGGGAATAGCCTCAATCCATTTGGTAAAATAATCTGTGGCAACCAAAATCCAACTATGTCCTACACTAGACTTCTCCTAAAATTCTCCAATAAAATCAATACCCCATACAGCAAAAGGAGCCTCAGTACTTACTGGGTTAAGTAACAGAGCACCTACAAATTTCAGCTTATTTGAGAACCTCTGACATGGTTCACACTTCCTAACATGCA
>MU228150.1:2900456-2910971 GCA_018584345.1 Thuja plicata | reverse complement strand
CAGTAGAAGAGAGTAAAATTGCACCGTATATCATTTATGTAATCCAGCTTGTCCATACATGAGAGATTACACAGCTTAGAAAGATAAACATGAACCAGAATATCTGAGTTCTATTGTATATTATCTCCTTTTCACAAAAATGTTCCAAAAGATCAAAGACGCTTAACTATTACAAGTCTTATGATATATATAGATTTGAGACCACCTTGGAATCCCTAAGGATGCAACAAGCTTCGGATGGTCTCAAAACCCTAACCCTAAAGATATAGGAGAGACAAAAGAGAGAGAGAAGAAATGATGAGGTGACTGAGTCAAAAAGGTAAAATCAGATATCTTTTGTTCTTCTCCTGACCCTGCGACTGCAATCTGATTGTAGATGGTAGTTGGTGTAGTTATGTGAAGTCCTGGTAGTTGTTCTCATCTGCTCACCTACATTTCTTTTGAAATAACTGTCCATCTTGTCTATGAACAGTGCAGCGCCAAGTGGTACCTCACTCATCGTCTAGAATTTCTTCTCTAAGCTTCCTAGCACTTCTGGAAATTCAGCCATAACTCTGCTCTGCCCTGCAACACGTTAAATCTCCTCCTTTTTTACCGACGTTGAAACAAATCTAATCCAGGGATCAACAGACTCTCTATGCATGGCCCTTTCTGCAATTAGACCCTTCTGATCAATTCTGGAACACGAGCACAGAGAAACCATGGCTGCCGAGCGTTCATAGCGCCAAATCTGCCGCCAATCTTTCAAATTCAAAGTCCTGTGACCTTGCGACTGATCGTTAGTCTCCTTGTCACGAGCATCGGTCCTTAACCACAGTTCTATCTCATGACCTGGCGACCATGCACTCTTTACCCTTGGTAAACCCGAGCTCAGATCCAGCGATAAGGCGACTGTGAAAAATCAAAGTCACGAGGTAATTTTCTTAACTCATCATCCATCTAGCGACCCAGTGCCTAACTACCTCTCATGACCGCCACGGTTTTCACCCATTCGCCAGATGCTATCTCTTTGTCCCAATACTGCGTGACAATGCCAGTCGCCAAGTCGGGTAATCCTTCGTCTGAGCCTTTTTGACTTTATTTTAACAATTTGTATGTGCCCTTAGTCCTTATGGCGACATTGCGACAACCCCTTAGCGCCAAGTTGGGAGTACTTTCTCTATAGGACACATTCATTACCCGACTACGTGTCCATCATTAGATCATCTTCTCTTTGCATCGGACGGTGTCGTGAAGTCGCTGATCAGATGAACATGCCCTTAAATCATCCAGTGATCCTGCGACTGAAGGCAAGAATACCTTAGTCTCCTTATCGTTTGATCCATTTTCTCCTTCTGGCGACCTCCCGACAACCACTTACATTATGACAGATGTCATCTGTTCTTTTGTCCACTTAATGTATACTGGAGCACTGAGTCATTACTCCTGTTCTGGCGACATCCCGACTGAAGGAAATCGCCAAGTCTCGAGACACTGAAAGAATATTCCATTTTGTAACGAGACTACGCAACACAAGGCAAAAGCGAAGTCGAGAGAACATTTAGCATATTCATTCTGGCTAACGCGATCAAGCGACCTAACTTAAAGCACATGTCTCAAGTGACTTTGAAAAAGTAACGATGAAATATAAAGATATGGCCTAGGGTTTTAAAATGCATCGTTTTAACACTTGGTCACTAGGGTTTTTCAGGGTTTTAGCCATCTTGGCAAGGTTTAAGCATGAAAACCATAAAAAAAATTCAGAGGGTAAGACAAGGAACAAGGCAAAGCAGCAAAAATAGGAAATACAACCAACAGCTGGCAGGAGCTAAAGATAGAGTTAACTGATTTTTTACTTTGTTTTCATCGATCAGTTAAAAGCTAAAGATAAGAAGGAGTTTTTAAGCATATTTTATTCTAGGAAACAAGGAGAGATGTGTAGAATAAAGATAAATAAATCATGGCTATCTTTACGGATCAAGAAGTGATCAACGAAGAAAACAAGGGTAAGAAACGGTGAAATCATGTCTATATAAAGAGACAAATAATTCATTATCAAAATAAGAGGAATGCTGAAGAGAATTTTGGTGAAGATAGAAGTCTTCATACATACTTGATCATACAAGCTGAAGAACAAAGCTAAATAATTCTGCAGACACTAAGCAACAAAGAAGAAACAACATTCACCGAGTAGAAAGAAGTGGAGCACAAAGGAATTGAAGATAACATTGATGAGAAGAGGTATAATAAGGAATTACAATAGATCTGAAAATTTGCAATTCAAAGTTGTATTAATGAAAAAATAATCAACTATTTTAGTTTAACCATTGGATCATAAAATCTCTTAACCAAGTGGGATTTAAGCATCCTTTATATATTGAGATACATCCCAAGGAGTATCAAAAGGTTTTCATGTTGATAGCATAGTGAATACTAGGTCAAGTGATAAACTGTTAGTTTTAAATCCTCTAACTAGGTCGCACTTAACATTGTGTTTATAACCTTTAACACGGTTGGCTCTTCACCGAACTCACTTCAGAAGAGTAAAAATTTTGGGTTACCAATCCCAAGTGGTTTTTTCCCTTAACAGGGTTTCCACATTAAAAATCCATGTGTTAAATGTGTATATGGTTCATTGCTTTAATGTTTTGCTTTACACATTACTAAAATAGGATTGATTGGTAAACACTAAGTTATTTACTGTATTTTGGTAAAGGTTAAGAAAAGATAACCTTCTATTCAGTAAAGCTTAAGGAAAGGATAAATAGCATATTCACCGAGCAGTATATATATGTTATATTCACACAAGGAATACATCTTGTAGGAATGAAGATAACTAGAGGTTTTATATTTGTGGTATAAAGTTTTGGATTGAATTATTGGATTAATTTTTGAGGCCACTGATTCACCCCCCCCCCCCTCTCANTTAATTTTTGAGGCCACTGATTCCCCCCCCCCCCCCTCTCAGTTATTCTAACAATTGGTATCAGAGCTTGAGTGCTTAGAAGGGAGTTTAAAGACTCAAGCTAAAGATCACAAGATGAGAAAAAGGGACGTGCCTCAGTGAACAAGGACAACTTTGCATCATGGAAAAGTAGAATAAGACTCTACCTATCAGGTATTGGAAATGATGTAACATAATACTTTTATACTGAATTTGTGTTACCTACTAGACCTCCGATAGTTGATCAATTGAGAGAAAAACATGAACACAATTATATGATGATAGAACTTTCTTCCTCACTCTCTAATGCTGAATTTGAAGATGTCAAATCATGCCCCATTGAAAATAAAATATGGGACAAACTCAAGCTAGTACATGGAGGAGATAAAAATGTGCTGAGAGCTAAGGAAGAAAGTCTAAGAGGAAGGTTTGATGACCTAAGAATGAAAGAAAGAGAAAACATCACTCAATACAGCTGAAAAATCAAAGATCTTGTTAATGCTATCAGAGGAGTAGGAGGTGTACTTAAAGAAGAAACAGTGGTAAGTAAAATTTTAAGAACCTTACTACCTATTTATGCTATTAGCATATCTTCTATATAAGAAATGAGAGCAGTAGAAAATAACAATGTTACTCTAGATAGTTTTATTGGTAGACTTATTTCATTTGAGATGAATAACTTTGACAACAGTATCTTACCAACTATTGATTCTGCATTCAAATCTTCTTTGAAAATAAGTAAATCAAGTCATCAACACACTATGAGAAATGATAGTGAAAGTGATAGTGATGACCAAGAACTTGATGAGATTGAAGCACTAATGGCTAGAAGATTGCAAAGAGGAAAAGGTAGATTACCATTGGTATGTTTTAATTGTAAAGAGATTGGACACTTTGTTGCTAGATGTCCTAACAAAAGAAAAGATGACAGAAGAAATGAAAGAACTTATGAAAAGAATTTTGACAGAGATGATGACAAAGATTACTGAAACAACTGAAAATCTGACAGAAGAGATAACTGAGACTATAAGGATAAAGGGAAGAAGGCTTGTTACCTGTATGAGAACAAAGCTAAAAACACTGACACTGAATCTGATGAAGATATTGAGGTGGTATTTGTTTCTATGAAGGATGATTTAGACAAAGAAGAAAGGTATGTTGAGACTGCACTCGTATCTAAGGTTAGTAAAAATGATGTTTGGATTATTGATAGTGGTTGTACTCACCACATGAATAGAGATAAGGAAAAGTTTGAAACTTTTGAATATTATAATGGTGGATCAGTAAGAATGGTTATGACTCACCTTGTATGATTGAAGGTAAAGGAACCACAATGTTGAATAATCTGATAAAATGTGAAATGCATACTGGGTAAAAGGACTTAATTATAATATATTGAGTGTTTCACAACTGAATAACACAAGACACCGAGTTGCATTTGAGAACAAAAAGGCAAAGATCTTTAATGAATCAGGAAGGTTGATTGGTACTGGTGAACAAAAAAAAGGTAACCTATTCTATCTTGATAAGATTGAAACCACTTATTTATTGGCTTGAAATGAAGATATATGGTTGTGGCATAAAATATTATGTCATGTGAATTTTGAAAACATGGTCAGGATAAGCAATAAAAGGAAAGTAAGAGGCTTACTGAGTATGTCAAAACCCGACCATGTCATGTGTAAGAATTGTCAAAAAGGTAAAATGACAAAGTCTAGTTTCAAGAGAAAAACCTACACGTATAATGCTATTCTAGAATTAGTCCATACTGACTTATGTGGACCAATGAGAACAAAGAGCTACTATGGTGATAGGTACTTCATTCTCTTTATTGATGATTATTCTAGAATGATGACTATTATGTTCTTAAAAGAGAAATCAAAAGAATTCAAGATGTTTAAATGGTATTTAAAGCTATAGTTGAAAAAAAAAGCACGGAAAGGAACTAAAATGTCTAAGGTCAGATAAAGGAGGAGAATTTGTTTATGATGAATTCACTAACTTTTGTAATGAGAATGGAATTAAAAGACAGGTTTCTACACCTAGAACACCACAACATAATGGGATTGCTAAAACAAGGAACAGATCAATTGTTGATTGTACCAAAACATTGATGATTGAGAAAGGCACCACACAAACATTCTAGAGATAAGCTGCCAGTACTGCTATCTACACATTGAACAAAGTTCAATTGAAGAAAGACACCAATAAGACACCTTATGAGCTATGGTATGGATATGCACCCAATGTACGTTACTTTAGAATTTTTGGAAGTCAATGTTATATTTTGAAAGATGATAGAAATGGAAAGCTTGACTCCAATGGTGATGAAGGAATATTTCTAGGCTATTCTACCAAAAGAAAGGCTTATAAATGTCTTAATAAATCCTCTAACAAAATCATTGAAAGTGCAAATGCCAAAGTGGATGAATTTGATAAGAAAAATTATGATGAAAGCATAAAGGAACTGGAAGACTGCAACAGGTTTTTCTATGTGAATAACCTAACACTCTACCCGAGCAACAGTGTATCACTATCGAGCGATAGAATAATGCACCTGAGCATCAGGCTACAAACACCAAAAATCAGGAAATTTCTCACAATGGTGTACTGAGAAATGAAGATAAAAATGAAGGTTAAGATGATGATCAAAATGATGTACAGATATTTGAACTAATACTTTCCAATTATGTTAGAAGACACCATCCACAGAACTAGATCATAGGAGACAAAAAGGCTAGAATGAGAACAAGAAGTAATTCACTGAACACTAGATGTTTAATTTATGATTTTGAGCTTAAATTTGTTAATACTGCACTTGAGAATTGGGAATGGGTTAGTGCTATGAATGAAGAGATTGAATATATTGAGAAGAAAAAAACATGGACATTAGTACCTAGACCGAATGACAATAATGTCATTGGTACCAAATAGATATTCAGAAATAAACTGAATGAGAATGGAGAAGTCAAAAGAAACAAAGAAAGATTAGTATGCAAGGGGTATGCATTAGAAGAAGTTATTGAGTATGGAGAAACCTTTGCACCCATTTATAGGCTAGAATGATTAAGAATTCTACTTTCTCATGTTGCATTCAAAGGATGCAAGGTATACCAAATGGATGTCAAATCTACATGCCTAAATGGAATACTAGAAGAAGAGGTATACATTGAATAACCATAAGGGTTTCTTCATACTAACAAGAGGAACATGGTTTGTAGACTACACAAAGCCTTGTATGGATTGAAGCAAGTACCGAGAGCATGGTATGAAATACTTCACTCTTATCTCATAAGTATTGCATTTATAAGAACAAGTGAAAACAATAATCTATTTTTAAAATAAGATACTAATGATAACATTCTAATTGCTGAAATATTTGTTGATGATATCATATTTGGAGGTAATGATATTCTATGCAAATCATTTTTTGATGAAATGAGAAAAGAGTTTGAGATGTCAATGTTTGGGGAGATGAAATTTTTTCTTGGTCTACAGATTCTTCAATAGGATGCAGGCATCTACATCACAACAATCCAAATAAATCAAGAAAGTTCTCAAGATATTCAAGATGGAGGACTCCAAACCAGTTGGAACACCTATGGAAACCATATGCAAAATGACAAAGGAAGACAAGTCAACCAAGGTAAATAAGACCTTATATAGATCAATGATTGCCAAAATCATGTATGTTGTACATACTAGACTAGATATAGCATATGCAGTTGAGATAGTTGCAAGATTCTCAGCTAATCCCAAGGAATCACACATGACTACTGTCAAAAGAATTATAAGATATCTAAAGTATACCAAGGAATATGGTATGTGGTATAGTAAAGAAGGCAAATTTGAGTTTCAAGTCTATACAAATGTTGATTGGGCTAGAAAAATAGATGATAGAAAGAGCACAATAGGAGGAGCATTCTGTAGACACCTAAAATTTACCAGGTGTATCTCAAACAAATCAAATTATAAATCTCAGCCAAATGCTTCAAAATATCATCTCAATGCAAATCAAATGGACATTTAATCAATGCAAATCTAAGAAACAAAATTCAAATCAAATTAAAAGATTAAATAATCATGAAATCAATTAATTAAAATCAAGCCTAAAGGGATTAATCAAATTATGCAATTGATTTTTCAATTGTATAGTTTAAATCAAAAAGATCAAATCCAACCCAATCACCCTTCCATGGCTAATTTAATTAAAAGATGGAGTTATTTAAAATCTTAAATATCTTTGAGAGACAACCAACCAACTTTCCTTTATTTTCAAACAACTCAAAGCTTTTTGATTTAACCAAGCTTTTTGCTTAACCAAGCTTTGATCATGATTAACTCACTCTACCCCTTACCCTTGGGAAAATGCTATAAATATAGGCCATTTCCTTTGTGTTTGGAATCCAAGAATTCAAGAGCAAAAGGCATCCTTATTATCGACATATTGAGAGCATATTGATGAGCATTTTGAGAGATTTAAGAGAGTTTTTAGCATTTCATTTGTATTTCATTTATTATATCATGTTTTAGAGAATTTGCTATTTTCTCTTATGATCTTGGAGCATTTTTAAGCATTTTAATCATTCTAGCTAGATTTGAGCATTTAAATTTCATACATATCTCATTCTAGGATTGTCCTTGAGAGAGATTAAGCCTGAGAGCTCTCTTAACAAAGCTTGGATAGAGAACCATGAGATGATATAGTTTTCTAGTTTCAATTCTTATATTAACTTGTTTATCTTTCCATAGAATAGTTGCTTTCATTCTTAATTTCATGAAGGTGTATTTTCTTGCACACATAATGGCGCCCACCGTGGGGCTCTAAGCCTCTATATTGACATTTTTATCATTTTATTTGCTCTATTTTCTTGGTTTTTGGTATTTTTCTTGTAGAAAATAGGAGAAGAGCTTCGTATACGATGCAAAGAGCCACCTACAAACACCAAAATGCCACCTAGAAGGCTTGATTCATCTCCGTCTTTCTTTCTAATGCCGTGTGAGAGATATATTGGACCGCTTTATAGACAAATTATGTCACCTTTCTGATAAAATGCACTGCCTATGAACTGTCAACAGCCACTTATCAGCAATTTCTGACCGCTTTTTATACTTTCTATGCTGCTTGTTATGTTTATTTTACCACTTTTGAAATTTTAAGAGCTGCGTAGTAAGAATTAAAAGCCACGTTTAAAGTTTAAAGTGACGCTTACTAACAGTTGATAACCATTCTTTAGCTGTCAAATGTCGCGTAGCAACTTTTTCTTTAAATCAGTTTTTTGTTGACTCTGTCACTTTTATAATTCTCTGTGTTTTCTTGTTCTGCAGATAAAAAATCACCCCAAGGTGCAGAAACTAGAGAAAAGAATCTCAAGGCCTAGCAAAGAGGTAAGAGATAAAACCAAAAATGATAAAGAAATTCACAATGCAAATTTGTTAGAAAGCTTGTTTGAGGAAGAACATTTATGTGAACATTACATTAAGGTGTTATTTGCTTATAAGGCAAAATTTCCTATTCTTTGAATAATTTGCATTCTTACTTTCTTTAAAAGCTTTAATCCATCAATCATTCATTTTAAAAAGATTTTAGGAGGTTTTTGGTGTCTTTAAGGTTTTCAAGTTTTCTTCACTTTGCTATGCTTTGTGTTGACTAACTTTGTTGGAGGAGATGAAGTGGGAACGATCACCACTAGGTGAGTAAAAAAAAGTAAAAAAACTCAAAAATGCGTCTAACCCTTTTCTAGCTTCAAAATCAGGTATTTCTCTCATCAAGCTTGCATTTGATTAAATTGTGGCTTTCTTTAAATCTAGCATAAATAGGTTGAAAATTGAGCCACACATTTCCATTCTAAGAACCTCCTTGTTAAGAGGTTGAAAATGAACAAAATTGTTTAAAGTGTTTGGAACAAAAGGAAGACAATAGGGATATGCTCTTCACTCTTGGAGTGAATCAAATTCTCAAACTTGTTGGACCAAGTTCGATTCCTGCTTCTATGAACATGCTAGCTAATTAGAGCTTTAAAGGGCCTACCTCCCGAGAATTGCCTTACGAGGACGATGAGAGGGAACGATCCAAAGTGGGAGATACTTTATTTTTCCACAATATCGTCTGACCCACTATAAAATAATGCACTTTTTCTTAATCAGAAAGTGACTAAAACTTGTGCAAGTCATCCTCACTTTCTGTAGTAGTCCTTCAGGATTGCACAAAATTGTACCTTTGTGCGTGTGGGAAGCCCTCAAAGGGGTAAAGGATCTTGACAAGGTTTAGACTGGAATAGATTGAAACCCAATAAAATACTAGACCTACCCTTTTAGAGCCATGTTTAAAAGCCAAATTTTTTGAGGCTAGGGTAGACTGCTTGGAAGATATTCTTGTGAAAACCAGTTAAAACATCTGAGAACATACACTTTTAGTGTGGTTTTAGGGATATGATGCAAATCTTACATGTGTGCTGAGTTTGTATTTCATTTTCATGCAAGAATATTGTTTGATAAATCTGATCAAAGACAATAAAATTTTAAGCCCTGAAAACACCTTTAATATTGACAAAATCCATTCTGATCAGCAAAATGCTGTGTACAATCATTGAAGAGCCGCTTACAAACAAAGATGGGCCGCTTACCAAACTTAAAACGCTGCGTGCAAATATAAAACAACCGTGTGTTCACTAGAAAGAGTTGCGTAGCAATATTTCAAAACCACCTGACAACAGAGAAACACCGCTTGCTGACTGCAGAGTGCCGCGTAGAGATTTTCCAGTAACCGCATATTATCAGTAAAAGGCCGCCTACACACAGGTAAGAGCCACCCAGAATCTTAAAAGGGAAAATAGTGGGTATTTTCCGAAGGATTGAGAACAAGAAAATTTGATTTTTGGATACCCTTTTGGATGTTCTATCACTGAGAATACCTGTCTTGATCAGAATCTGCCATTTCTGGGCATTTCACAAATTCATACACGGATTGGTCCTTGAACAAGTTTAGAAACCTAAGATCCTCATTTTGACATATGTTAATGCCAGTTTTCACTAGATCGCATTACATAAAAAATAACCTCCAACCAGACGGGTCTTATTTGAGACAAGAGTGTCCCTTCCTAGGTGATCCCTTTTTCACAAAACATATACATGAAACTATCCAAGAAATAGAACCAAGGATGTCTTTTCCATTCGGTCATATAGATCCTGATCAGATTAATCATGCGAACAAGGATTTAACCAAACAAGGAAATGTTGATCCTAATGACAAAGGATCCAACACCAATGTCAACAGAGAGACAAACATAGACCCTAACAATCAAGGGATGAATAAAACCAACAATGGGGGCAATATGGACCCAAATGTGGAAGAGCTAACCGATGAAAAGGTTACCGAGGCTATGCAAAGCCCTTTCTTTATGAAAATTGTGGACAAAGTATTGGAAAAGGATAAAGAAAAATACTTCCTAGACCTAGCACAAACGGGTCTCAAGCTTCCACACGATTATGATTTTGCCAGACTCAAGAAAGAAGAAGCTGAGGCTAACCCCATTGATATCATGAACAAACAATTCTAGCTTTTTCAACTACAATTGGACACATTGAAACAA
>MU228150.1:2854252-2895942 GCA_018584345.1 Thuja plicata | reverse complement strand
ATCCTAAAAAGGTACAAGCAATAATGGACATGGACATTCCAAATAATATTAGTCAAATGAGGTCACTTCAAGGAAGACTTCAATCTATAAGAAGGTTCATTTCTCAATTGGCGGAAAAATGCCATTCGTTCACCAGATTACTACATAAAGATACCATCTTCACATGGGATGAGGAGTGTGACAAAGCCTTCTCATTGTTGAAAACATACTTGATGAATCCTCCTATCTTAATGTCACCAATTCAATGCAAACCTTTACTACTCTACATTTCAGCTACAGAAAAATCTTTAGGAGTCTTATTGGCACAAGAAGATGATGAAGGGAAAGAAAGAGCTATCTACTATTTGAGTAGAACCTTAATTAAATATGAGTTAAATTATATTTTCATGGAAAGGGCTTGCCTAGAAGTGGTATTTGCCTCTCAAAATTTAAGACACTATATGTTGTTACATAAGGTGAAACTCATAGCTAAAATTGATCCCTTGAAATACTTACTCAACAAAACAACTTTAACTAGAAGGATTGCAAAGTAGGTCATGGTACTTAGCGAATTCAACATTGAATATGTTGATAGGAAAGAAATCAAAGGTCAAGTTATAGCCGATCAATTGGCTGAATATCCTCAAGATTCTACACACCCTATACAAGTGGAATTCCCAGATTCTACAATTGTGACTATTGAAGCTAAGACATGGACTTTGTATTTTGATGGATCATATACCCAAAATGGCAGTGGAGCAGGCATTCTTTTGATTACACCACAAGGCTACACATCCCAAAATCTTACAAGTTATGGTTCCCTTGCACCAATAACATAGCAGAGTATGAAGCTTTGGTCATCGGCATCAAGACAGCTTTGGAATGGAATGTCACAGAATTACAAGTCTATGAAGACTCTCAATTAGTCATTAATCAAGTTAATGATGAATTTAATACTAAGGATGAAAAATTATTGCCCTACAAGAACTTGGTAGATAGCTGGAAGAGGTATTTTGCCTTGATTACTTTTGTACAAATTCCAAGAGATAAGAATAGAGCAGCCGATGCAATGGCCACTTTAGCAACTTTACTTCAGCTACCCGATCAAAATGAAAAGTATGAGTTTTTGGTGGAAGAATTGGTGAAACCCACATTTGACCTACCTAAGACCCAAATTGTTGCTCTTTTACATGGACATGACTCCCTATGGTATGGACCTATCTATTCTTACCTCAAAAATCAAACCTTACCTATAGACCAAACCCGCTCTCACAAGTGAAATTTCATAAGACAAGCATCCCGTTATACTATCCTTTCTGACACATTGTATTGTAGAGGTCTTGACAGAACACTCCTTAGATGTCTAGACGAAGAGGAATCAAAATTAGCTTTAAAAGATGTCCATGAGGGGATTTGTGGGTCACATTCAAATGGTTTAAACCTAGCTAAGAAAATCTTATGTACGGGGTACTTTTGGAGAACCTTAGAAAGAGACGCTTGTCAATATGTTAAAGTTTGCAAGAAATGTCAATACCATGGAAACTTGATTCATGCACCGGCACAAGAATTAAACCCTTTTGTCACACTGTGGCCATTCTATCAATGGGGTTTTGACCTGATTGGCATGATTTATCCACCTTCTCCAAACGGACACAAGTATATAATCACAGTGGCATAATACTTTACTAAATGGGTTGAAGCTGTTCCTTTATCAACTGCAACAGGAAATTTTTTTTCCATGTTTATCCTAAATCATATCATTTGTAGATATGACATTCCTCATGCTATCATCATGGATAATGGAAAATAGTTTAAGAACAAAGATATTGATGAACTTTGTGACACATTCCACATTACACATCACTCTTCATCCATTTACTCTCCCCAAGGTAATGGACAAGCAGAAGCCACCAACAAAAACATCCTTAAAATCCTTAGGAGATCAGTTGGCAAATCAGGAAAGGATTGGCATCTTCAAATCAATCTAGCATTATGGGCCTATACGACTAGTATTTGATCCCCGACAGGAGCTACACCTTTTTCTTTGGTTTATGTGGCCGAAGTTGTTCTCCCTTTAGAAGTTGAAATACCATCCCTCAAAGTTTCATTGCATGGATTAATAATGGATGAGGATTACAGAGTGACCTACCTTCAACAATTGGAATTGTTGGAGGAACATCAAACCCAAGCTTGTGATAATTTGAAAGTGTATCAGAATCAAATTTCCAGGAACTATAACAAACATATCAAGCCAAGAAACTTTCAAATAGGAGATCTAGTATTGAGAGAAAATCCAAAAAATTAGGCTGATAGAGAAAAGAAAGGAAAGTGGGAAGCAAATTGGCTTAGTCCTTTTGTCATTGTTTCTTCATTTGGAACAGGGACCTACAAATTGGCTGATTGTGATGGTGATGAATTGCTAGAACCTATCAATAGCATTCATCTTAAGAGGTTCCACACCTGATTTAGAGGAAAGAGTATCATAATAAGGAGTATAAAGTTCAAGAGTATCAGATGAGTTAAGCATCATCTTTGTACATGAGAAAATTCAAAAATACCAAAAAAAGGAGAAAAGATTAAAAATACAAAAAAATCAGAAATTTCAAAAAGCCAAAAACATTTGAAAAAGAGAAAAAAGTGCCTTGGTGAAAATCTAGCAATAGGCACCTTGGTAGAAAAAAAGAAAAAAGAAAAAAAGAGAAAAGGAGCAATAATCCCAAGAGGTGAAAACCTGAAAACAGGCACCTTTTGTCCCTTAGGTGTTTCCTAGTTGCATTTATACATATTGCGGTTTCCTCATCTCACTTGTCCATATCCTCATTGCATCTGTCATTCATGCATTGCCCTAATAAAGTCTCAGAGCTGCATTTTGTTGCATTCTAGATTTAGTTGCCCTATGTATCACATTGGCCACATTTATCACTTGGGGGCACACATCATAGATTTTGTGATACCAACTGGATTCACTAGTGCAACATTTTGGTCACATGTTAGAAGTAGAATTTTAGATTCAGGAGAGGCATTTTTGAACCTTTGATAACTATCATTGTTCAACCCTAAACAGTTTGATCGCATAACATGATCCTTGAATCTCATTGCCTTATTTTATCAGGATTAAAAATTTGACACACCTTAAATGATCAGATTGTCTGGAATTTTTATTTGAAAATCTTGATACATTTCACAAACACTTGGAATTTTTGGTGAGTTTTTCATTAACTTGTTCAAGTCATGTTCTTTTTAGCTAATCAATGATGTTTCGGCTAGATTGGCAAGAATAAAAGACATGATGTTTCCTTAAGCTTCTGAGTGACTGTTTTGAGGAAGATTCTTTAACTTGTGTGAATTAGTCTAAAGACATGGTCATCAAAGAACCATAGAGGACATTCATATAGGATGGAGGGTTAACCTATGTTTATTTACGCAAAAGGATACCTTGGTTATTTAGATTTTCCATATCTTAATCCCAACATCTACTTGCAACATTGAATCTGATTAAACCAGTATTCATACTCCCATAGTTGGTCATCCAACTAGTGAGGGTTATACTTGGTTTCATAAAAAGGGGTTACCACACGCAAGAAAGTCATACTTATATTCTTATGGTCGCAGTGGCACCAGTAAGGATTGTATGGACTCCTAGTTCCACAAATGCTCTATGATGAAAATATATCTCAGTTTGCATTATTTTTGCAAACCTCAAGGACAATTAGTTGCATTGCATTCTTGCATGTTAGATTAATTGCATTTTGCATGTTAGATTAATTGCATGTTTCTCTTTAGCTTGCGTTCACAAATGTTTAGTTCTCAAATGACTTATCTTTCTAACAATTTTCCAAGTTCAAGGGGGGACATAAAAGGTTGATCACACTTCATCAATCATATGGTTTCAAATCATTCAACATGGGATTTTCTTTTGCATTCATCATCATTTAGTCATTATTCATTATATATTCATATCAAGAGAAAAACAAGAAAAGAATCATTAATCATTACTCATTTTCCATATCATCACTTAGAACTGCATATCATAAATTAAATTTGCATACATTCAAAAATACAAAAAAAGATAGATTCATTCCATTTACCATAAGCACTAAGTATTGCATTCATTGCATTGCATAATCCATACATTGTTAAAATGAAGAACATATAGAATTAAATTGCATCATTTGCATCCACTTATCTATGTCCTACTCTAAGACATTTGCATCCATTACACAATAGAAATAAATGCATCATAGAAACATATAGACATGCATAAAAGGAAATCTCATAACATCATCCAAGGTACAATCAAAGATCATCATCAAATAAATGTCCATCATCAATATCTATAGCATAAATTAGTACATCAAAGGTACATCAATAAACACGGATATATCAATAGTACATCAAAGTCCTGATCGAAACAAAATACATATGATACAAAATCTTGGGTCCATATCTATCTCATAACCCAGTAGGGGCACCCGATCCATCTAAACTTGTGCCTGACCCACCTGCGCCATCAGGATCTCTATCACCTACTCTATCCTATGAACTAGGAGGTTCTTGACTAGTACTCGCACTGGTCAGTAGCTGAGCTAGGGTGGCCAGAAACTGCTGCAACATGGTCATGACCTGATCTAATCTGGTTGTCATTGTAGTCATCCCAGTTTGTAATCCCTGCACATCTCGCACTATACCATCTAACACTGGAGATGCCTGCGATGCTGGAGGACCCTGTGGTGCTTGAGGTACTAAAGGAACCTGTGGTATAACCTGTGTTGTGCTAACCTATGGGTCAACCTGTGGTATCTACCCAGGAACCTATCTCACCTCCTAAACCCATCTATGCCTCCGTCTAGCCCAATTGACATCTACTCTCAATGGAGGCTGACCCTGTGTTCCCTATGCACCTGCTAATCTCTGCCTAGGCTTTCTGAAACCACCACCTCGACCTCTCACATGACTGCCTCTCATCCAAGGCCCAGCTGCTCTCTGTACCTGTGGCACTCTGGGTACTCTCTAGACTCTATGCTGGTGTGGTCTATCACCATCATCTCCATCATCTCCACCATCTCCATCATCCTTAGATAGCTCATCAACATCTGGGATAGGCTCTGCTGGATCAGTGAATCTCATAAACCGATGGCGCAAGAACCACTCTCGATACTCAGCGGACATCCCTGCATCTAGAACCTATGGTAGCATGTCCCACACACCATATCCTAGCTGATCAATTTGTAAGCAAGCTAACTGGTAGTCAACCTATGCGCCCCACATCGATCTCTCTTCCTATACTCTAGCATATAATGCCATACCCTGTGGCATATCCTGCATCCGGCTGAACTGGCATAATACTCTGCCAAAGCAGAATCTCTCAATAATCAAAGAGGACCGTCCTATCATCCATCAAGACAAAAACATGTAAGGTAACTCATCGTCATCCTCCCATCACCTCTCACAGTGCAAATACAGCCTCCAAACCACCTGATCAATGTCATCAATAGTGCGTCTCCAAAAATCAACCTTGCCCAGATGATGCTAGACAATTATGCCATCATATAAAAATGCATATGGGTAACCCCAAGCCCAGATCCATGCTGACACTGGCCTAGTAATAGGGATATGCTCCCATGTCCACAACTGTAACAAAACTGTACTTGCAGAAATCGTTGCACTGCACCGATAAACAATCTCATGCAAATCATGATATAACTGTGCCAACACACAAGAACCCCAGTCCAATCTCCGTGGATGAGCAATTAGGTCCTCTATAATCTAGCCCCATCTGACTGCAAAACCATGTCATTGCCTATCTAGCAGCAATAATCCTCCTATCACAGCTCCTAATAACGCTGGTAGGGTAGGGAATGAGGCAAACTATGCCCAGGTAATGCAATCATCTACAATGGTGTTATCTCTAAACACCCGTCTACATACGCTACTATCATATACTGAATCATAATACACCCGCTCTCCATGAGTCAGGATCCTTAAAAGTCTATATACATCCTCTGGCGTAATCGTCATCTCGCTGAGAGGTAAATAGAAGGTATTATGGTCAGAGTGGCAACGCTCTGCCATAGCTGTCAATAAACCTAGGTTCAGCTGAAACTGAGGGAGATCTAAGAGGAAACTGAGACCACAAGTCTCAATAGTATGCCGCTTAGGTGGCGTGAGCTCATCTATTAAATCAAAGATCCACATCGCCACTCCTCGCACCCGCAACTTGCGGTAATGCTCCTACATTTTGAAACAAAGTGCATCATGTTAGTTTTTCTCTTGATGAACCATTCTAAGTCAATCACAACACATTAAATCTATCTTTGCTCTAACTTGAGCGTATCAAATTATTGCTCCTAACCTCTAAATCGTGAGACATAAGGACAATTTGTAATCATTTTTAATCATACCTGATTGACCTATCAAACATTCATCATTATTACTTTTCTACCATCCTAAACATAATGAGACATTCTGGATGAACATTTTCTAGCTTGGAGCCTAATTCAGTCATCTGGACGATCTATCGAACTGAGTTCATCTATTTTTTTCCTATTTTAAACTTTCATCTTTATGGTAGGTGACACTTCACTAAGTGTACATGGCTTTTAACGCTAGGCCACATTTAAATCTTCAAAAGTGGCTCTTTACTATGCAGAGGCAGCTCTTTACCTCTTAGGCGGCTGTTTGCAAGCCTATGCAGCTTTTGAATCATCATACGCGGCTTTTAAAACATGGAGTTTTTAGGCGGCGTTTTACCTATTTTGGGTTGCAATTTTACCCTAGCTCCTACGTAGCTAAGGATTGTGTGTATGCAGCTTTTCATAGTGTGAATGTGGCGTTTAACAGGCGTATGCGGCACTTTACATATCCTACGTGGCTCTTAGCTAAAACTTTTCTAAAAAGTAGTAAATGATGCAATAAATGCAATTTTTCAAAGCAATAAATGCACTAAGAGGGTTCGAATCACTCACCAGAGGCCCGTAGTCAGGTGGTGTCTGATATCTCTGTGCTCGCTCAAAGCTATGCTCTCGAATCGGGACCACCATCACTATCAGTCGTCAGAGGCTCAGAGCAAAATCTCAATAGTGAAAAGTGAAAATGAATAGTAAATTTGGGTTTTTCAACCTATTTAAGTTATTTTAACCTATTTTCTAAGATTTTTGACCCAGTCAAACCTAATTTTCCTATTCTGCTCACTGGGGCATTTGTTCAACATCTTTTCACATCATCATTTATCAGAAATGCTATCATCTTTGATCTATCCTATTCACTTTGTTCATCAAAAACTATTACCTACGATCAAGATGATTCCATTTCTGAGGGGGCATCATCACATCATCAAACTAGGATTTTGTAGCATATCTTATATCAAATTTGGGGCATTAAAATTTCAAACCATATCAGATTTTCATATCAGGGTTTCATATCAGAGTTCCATATCAAGTTTTCATATCAGGGTTTTCATATCAGGTTTTCATATCAGCTCATCAGTAATAGCTCAATGATCAGGACAATCAAGCTTTCTTTGAATCAATGTGCTTCACACATCAATTCAAAGAGGGGCATTTGTAGACACCTAAAATTTACTAGGTGTATCTCAAACAAATAAAATTATAAATCTCAGCCAAATGCTTCAAAATATCATCTCAATGCAAATCAAATGGACATTTAATCAATGCAAATCTAAGAAACAAAATTCAAATCAAATTAAAAGATTAAATAATCATGAAATCAATTAATTAAAATCAAGCCTAAAGGGATTAATCAAATTATGCAATTGATTTTTCAATTGTATAGTTTAAATCAAAAATATCAAATCCAACCCAATCACCCTTCCATGGCTAATTTAATTAAAAGATGGAGTTATTTAAAATACTAAATATCTTTGAGAGACAACCAACCAACTTTCCTTTATTTGCAAACAAATCAAAGCTTTTTGATTTAACCAAGCTTTTTTCTTAACCAAGCTTTGATCATGATTAACTCACTCTACCCCTTACCCTTGGGAAAATGCTATAAATACAGGCCATTTCCTTTTTGTTTGGAATCCAAGAATTCAAGAGAAAAAGGCATCCTTATTATTGACATATTGAGAGCATATTAAGGAGCATTTTGAGAGATTTAAGAGAGTTTTTAGCATTTGTATTTCATTTATTATATCATGTTTTAGAGCATTTGCTATTTTCTCTTATGATCTTGGAGCATTTTTAAGCATTTTAAGCATTCTAGCTAGATTTGAGAATTTAAATTTCATACATATCTCATTCTAGGATTGTCCTTGAGAGAGATTAAGCCTGAGAGATCTCTTAAAAAAGCTTGGATAGAGAACCATGAGATGATATAATTTGCTAGTTTCAATTCTTATATTAACTTGTTTATCTTTCCATAGAATAGTTGCTTTCATTCTTAATTTCATGAAGGTGTATTTTCTTGCACACACATTCTTTATGGGTGATAGACTTGTCACATGGATAAGTAAAAAGAAAGAATGCATCTCACAATCCACTACAGAAGCAAAATATGTGGTTGTTATAAATTGCTCTAACATTGCATGGATCAAAAAGTTACTGGAAGGTATGAATATGAAAATTCTTTAACCAGTAATTATCTACTGTGATCATACAAGTGCAATAAACATTTCAAAGAACCCTATCATGCATGCTAAGAAAAAGCATATTTCTATCAAGTATCATTACGTAAGAGAACAAGTGCAAGAGAAAGAGGTGATACTAGAATATGTGCAATCCAAAGAACAATTAGCAAACATATTCACAAAGCCATTTCCTAAAGATACATTTGAGTACATGAGAAAGAGACTAGGGGTCTAACCCTTATCTACTGGTCACTAAGATGACTAGAAGGCTGCATCAGCCTACACATTATTAGAAGATCACTCATGTTGATGCAAGTTGAGAGATTGAATGAAATGATATATCAATACCAATAGGTACTTATCTACACCGAACACCATAGATATTGTTGAGTACTAAAAAGCTAAATTGTTGATGGAGAGGAAATTCAAGGAATATATTAGAGACAGAGATACATTTTTTTCTTGGAATTGATGTTAAAGGGAGAGAGAGAGAGAGAGAGATCCAATTATGAAATATATATCATGATCATCCAAAGGGAGAGAAAAGGAAGAAATATCAGAGAGAGGAACAGTCAAAGGGAGAGAAAACATCTGAGAAAGATTCAAAGAAAAATCCATCTAAGGGAGAGAATTGGAAAATTTAAATTTGCATATCTATCCAGAAAAGGGAGAAGAGATTCTACAACAAAGGGAGAGACAAAATCAGAAGTTGCTACATCTATCCAGTGAAGGGAATTAAGAATGAAGCAAGTACTCTGCAATAATCAAATCTAAGCTAGAAGAGCTTATCGAGAGTCAGACATTTGTATTAGTTATAGAACAATAAGTTTGGGAGAGATTGATGAACTAAAACTGATATATTTCATATTGTGTTAGTAGTATGTTGCCATCAATGCCAAAGGGAGAGATTGATGAACTATAATTGATTGAATGTTTCAAGATGAAAAAGTTGATGATCACCGAGCTGCAGAAAGTAAATGCAAGACATTAAATCAATTAATATATTATATTGTCATTGATGCCAATTTGATATGATATTATTACTCATATACATATTGTCACAACACACAAAGATCTAAAGAGACAAAAAATTTGTCGTCGGTAATCATACACACCGAGTGAGAGTAAACCTCGACAGATAGTGAACCCTGAGAAAGTGATACCCGAGAAAGCATTACTGAGCTAACTGTAGTTGTCACTGAACATAACTAAAGTTGATGCTTGAGCTATCTGTTGTAGTCATTGAGCACAACTAAAGTGTTGACTGATGAGAACTAAAGTTAGGAAAATGACAAAACAACTTAGCTGGCAGGAGCTAAAGATAGAGTTAACTGATTGTCTACTTTGTTTTCATAGATAAGTTAAAATCTAAAGATAAGAAGGAGATTTAAAAGAATTTTTTATTCCATAAAACAAGGAGAGATTTGCAGAATAAAGCTAAAGCAAGCATGGCGGGCTTTACAGATCAAGAAGTGATCAACAAAGAAAACAAGGACAAGAAATGGTGAAATCATGTCTATATAAAGAGACAAGTAATTCATTATCAAAATAAGAGGAATGCTGAAGAGAATTCTTGTGAAGATAGAAGTCTTCATACAGACCTGATCATACAAGCTGAAAAAAAGAGCTAAAGAATTCTACATACATGGAGCAATAGAGAAGCAACAACATTCACTTAGCAGAAAGAAGTGGAGCACGAAGGAATTGAAGAGAACATTGATCAGAAGAGGTATTATGGAATTACAATAGACCTGAAAATATGCAATTCAAAGTTGTATTAATGAACAGATCATTTACTACTTCAATTTAATCATTGGATCAGAAAATCTCTTAACAAAGTGGGATTTAACCATCCTTTATATATTGAGATACATCCCAAGGAGTATCAAAACATTTTCATGTTGACAGCATAGTGAATGCTAGGTCAAGTGATAAATTGTTAGTTTTAAATCCTCTAACAAGGTTTCACTTAACAGTGTGTTTGTAACCTTTAACAGGGTTGGCTCTTCACTGAGCTCACTTCAGAAGAGTGAAAAGCTTGGGTTACTGGTCCCAAGTGGTTTTTTCCCTTAACAGGGTTTCCACATTAAAAATCCATGTGTCAAATGTGTATATGGTTCATTGCTTTGATTTTCTTCTTTACACATTGCTAAAACAAGATTGATCAGTAAACACTAAGTTATTTACTGTATTTTGGTAAAGGTTAAGAAAAGATAAACTGCTATTCGGTAAAGCTTAAGGAAAGGATAAATAGCATATTCACCGAGCAGTATATATATGTTATTTTCACACAAGGCATACATCTTGTAGGACTGAAGATAACTAGAGGTTTAATATTTGTGGTATAAATTTTTGGATTGAATTATTGGATTAATTTTTGAGGCCACTAATTCACCCCCCCTCTCAGTTGTTCTAACATTCTTAAAAATTATGTCTCTTAGATATTTATTCTGATCCATGCCACTTCTAATTACTTCTTGATTCAATACATCAATCTCTTCTTCCACAATTTATTTCTCTTTGAAAATATTTTTGAAATGGTCTTGATTCCACTAAAGGATTTTTTGTTTCATTCTTTTTTAGTTTTGTGTTAAAATAATACATCTTAGAGCCCTCAATTTTCCTTTCCACCATTTCTCTACCAAGCCTAGAACTTCCAGATCTTGCAACCACATCCTCTCAAACTTAAAAGGACACTTTTTTGGTTTCATTTCTTCCTAAATCTCCAATAAAATTGGGAAATGATCAGACCCCCCATTTGATAATATTGAGGATTTCATATTCCTTTGATATGTTCCTAAATTACCTTTAAAGAAAAATCTATCAAATTTATCTGGTATATTGTTGAAACCATGTATGTGATTAAATTCCATTATTTGTTATAATTTCCATTAAGTTGGTGTTTTGGACCCAAAGTTTGAAATCTCTTTCGGCTTGTGATTCCATAGAAGAGTCACCTCTTTTCTCATAGCTTTTCAGAATTACATTAAAGTATCCCCCTAATATGAAATCTATATTTGGGTTAAGACTTAAATGGGCTACAATTTCCAGCCAAACCTCTTTCTTTTTCAAATTTGGTATTGGACCATAAACATTACTAAGGAAGAAGCATAAATTGTTACTTATACTTCTAACCCAACCACCTTTCCAATTTATATTATTGATCACATTCTCATATGTTACTTTCCTCGGGTCCCAGATGACTGCCAAGCCTCTAGAAGCACCTTTGACAGCAAAGGTTGATTCCTTCTTCATTGTGATATTGCTATTAGGATTCAACTGTGTAGTTTTTTGGGTCAAACTCATTGAACAATGTTTCATGAGTAGTGGTTCATATGAACCCATCTCTCATGATAATGAATGGAACACTTAGAACTCATTTCTTCTAGGTGATGCTCATAGAGGTGAAGCAAAAGGACTTCCCAGGAGATCAACCATCCCATTACTACTCCAGCTTGAGTGCTTAACTATGAAGTTTCCTCCATTTTTAAACCCACTCTTCTTGCAACCCCATTTTCAAAACCTTCAGCAAATTTTGTCAATGGGGTTGCAAGAAGAGAGTGTTTAACCATGGAGGAAAATTCATAGTTAAGTGCACTTGAGATGGAGTAGTACTGGGATGGGTGACCTCCTGGGAAGTCCCATTGCTTCACCTCTCTGAGCATCACCTAGATGCAAAGAGTGTTAAGTATTCTATTAATTATCAGGAGAGACGGGTTCATGTGAACCCCTACTCACGAAACATGGTTCAATTAATTTGACCCAAAAAACTACATAGTTGAATCCTAATAGAAATATCATGATTTGACTTGTTGTGCAAAATATCTCCTTCTTATCCTTCTTTATTGTTCAGTTTGGTCTCTTGTAGCAGTATTATTTATGATTGGAAAGTTGTCAAACAATGCTTTAACATGCACTTTTTGTTAGGGGCATTTATACCCCTAACATTCCAAGTTATGACCTTCATTTATTCTTGGGAAAGTCCTTTCCCTTCCATAAAAAAGTGAGGTTAGCTTATCTTGATAATTTTTTGCCCCTATTTTATTAATCAATTCGGAGATGAACCTTATACCTCTCTTTTTAAGAGTTTTGCCACAATCTGGGCTAGTTTTATTAGGGCGGCAAGGGGCCAATCCCAATTTATCTGGGATTTTAGTGTTGACATTAGAGGAAAACAAGAAATTCTCCTCTTACCCAAAAAAGCCTCCCAACTGATCACCTATCTGGCTATGTATTAATTCTATAGGTAGATTGGTTAATCTAACCCATTTCAAGACTTTTTTTAGTTTAAATTGTCTATAGTTAAATTTGGGTTTCCAATCAATAAATTTAAAATTATAACCTTGTAAAATACATGATTACCATATAATAGTTCAAATTTAAGGGTTTCATTTTTACAATCAATAAAAAAGAAATTTTCTGTGAGAATGGATATACTTACATGACTTGCATAAGCCCAATACACAACATTTCACAAATAAGCCATGTTTTTTATAGTGCTCCTTCATTCCCTATGTAAATGCTTTTAATATTGACCACAATATAATCCCTTTTGTGATCTATAGATTGAGGGTTTTTATTTTTTGACCTATTTTGCAGAAGCGGTGACGGGGGCTTATCAATCTATTTTTTCTTCTTTGGTTGGTGTTTAGGCACATATTGGGATTTACTTTGCCAAATATTTCCCTGATTCTTGGGAATAATATTGTCATGTTCAGTAGAGGACTTCCCCTATGTTATATTAGCAAGGGATGAGATATCCCTTTTCCAAGAAACATGGGCATTATCTTGAAGTGGCCAAAACATATTATCATAAATACATGGAGGAACTTACAAGCTAGACCATGGGCAGTCTGGTTGTGGGGGAGGGAATGTACTTTTCATTATTCCTAATTTTATTTGAGTTGCAAATTCTGGAGTCCTAGATGTAATGGGGACAACCAATGTCCAAAAGGAGCATCTTTTCTAGAGTATCCAAAACACAAAATGCATAGCATAGAGGGAACACATAGCCTTGAGGTGTCTCAGCACAACAAACAATTCAACAAGCATACAGAACAAATTCAGGACAATATGCTTCCAACACAAGCAATTAGAAACTTCAAGATGTTGAACTTGCAAAGATTGTAAAGATTTAGAAGAGAAATTGATTTGTTCATAAAGCCTAAGAAACTTTCAAGCAGAAGCAACTCGCATGTGTAAAAACTAGTTCCACAACCATCTCCTATGTTGTTGGTATTTTATCCATCTGTGTAGATAGAGAAAATCACTAATTCCCATATCAATTTTACGGGTTTATGATGGGGTTTTCAAGTAAAATTTGACTATTTTTTTAAGAATGAACATAGAGAATGCCTATATTAGAACAAAATGCAATGCTTTCATCAAATTGGAGTTCCATTGTACAGAGGAGCGCCACACAAACAATGGCTTCCCTCCCTAAATAGAAAGAATATGGATAACTGAATACCACTACAGCCAAATTCCCCCAAATTCTTTGAAAAGCCATGCATGGAGAAGAAACAATCGAAGAAAAAATGAGTGTGTTGTCCACCCTGACACAAAACAGAAATATAAAATTCTCTATATAGATATAATTAATACTAAACATAAGTGCTACTTTTAATAATTAACTTAAAAGAGGCCTTTAAGTACTAAACATTGATATTAATTTCATACCAATTAGCATCAGTTAAGCAACAATTTAATTAAATTCTAGTAACATTAATAATAACTAATAATAATTAATTAATCATTATTATTTCTTTCATAACATAATTTTGACTAACCTAATATTAACACTTAACCAACATAAAATAGCTTGGATATATATATATATATATATATATATATACACCTACCTTAACTTATATATATTTAACAAATTACTTAACTTCAAAAGTTAACTGTTTAGTCTTAAGCAATGATGCAAAACAACTAACATAAATCACCGCACACAGAAACACACACATGCACACGCCAAAGAGAGATCTTGAATACAAAAAATAAATATAAACATGGGTAGGGTACTACAAAAAAAGGGGGGGACCAACCTTCAAAGGATAAGCTAATAAAGACAATTGATCAGAAGAGGTCTAGAAGATCACAAACTCCAAGTGTACAAGCTAGATCCAACAAAGTTGAAGGGACCTAGTCTCTACGAAGGAAGTTGGGCACCACTTGAAAAAAATAGTGCAAAAGGAGAAAGAAGCATCTGAGGCTCTATTGAGCATGAGCTCAAAAAGAAAAGCAAGGGGAAGCAACATCCAATCTTCCCACTCCATCCTCAATTTCATCAAGTGAAGAAGTACTAAAATAAAAATGATCACTCCCTGAACTCACACCATCCACTCCTCAACCCCAACTTCTTAATGAAGACCAACTCTACCAAAAATGTTCACCCAAAACATCTTTGTTAAAACTTTGGAAATATATCCTCATATGCCCATCCTCAATAAACAAGCCTTAATCCTCTATATGATAGCCCAAAACTACAAAATAAATTATTTATTATCCAAAATCTCTCTAGTAACCTGACTAAAGAAATTAGAAACTAGTGATCCCAATCTTAGCAAGAAGAAATGAATTTGAAACAAATTACTAAATTGGTACAATATCTCTAGACCTGACTTTGTCATAATTGCAGGATTTGAAGTAGAAGTCAAGCACCAAACTCCAGAATAAGAAAAGGTTAGATAAGTTGATTCAAGAAAAACCTAAAGGGATTCAAAAGGTACAAATTGATTAGCCTAGGTTCTCCTGCACCAAGATCATTATGAGTTATGTCTCCATTCTTTTCTTTTGTGACAGGTATTTTGCATACAGTGGATCTTGGTGATTGAATTCTTTGAATTCTAACAAGTCCTTCATCTCAAACTCCCCAGCAAGATCCTTCTTGCATTTTTATATGAGCTTCTCTAACCCTGTGAGAAATAGGTCATCAACATACAACAATAATATGAGAGGATCTCTCTTCACCTAAATGTAATAGAAGTTTGAATCCTCTCACTCTTGGTGAAGCTCACGCTCTAAAAGTAACTATCAATACATGTATACCATGCCTTGAGATCTTGCTTGAGCCCTATTGATGGGTGGTTTATGACCACACCAACACAGAATAACATACCAAGTTATCTCATCCTCTCTTGAGAAAAATCTTGTGTATGCTAAGATTGCAAAAGATCATACAAGTGACTCTAAGGTTCTTTTCTGTTAGGTCTTGATGTGTGAATAAGCTCAATGGTTGTGATATGTTCCTAACACAAAGGGAATTATGTATTTTAGTATCAAGAAAGACTCAAACAATACTAGTTTTGGAGTTATTCAAATCATTTTGCAATGAAGAGTATTTCAAAAATGTTTCCATGAAATATGTTGAAAGTAAGGAATAAGGGTTGAGAATTCTATCCTAATCCTAAGAAATTGAAAGACAATGATTGCTAAAGTGAAATCTACCACACTTTACTTTGTTGAATCAACTACACAAAGGAGGTACAAAATTTTGAGGTTATGCAAGGAATTTTCATATTACAAATGAACACCATCATAGAATAATACACATTTAGTGATCAAAGTTAAGCATCCACACAAAAGGCTCAGACCAACCTTACATTGTGCATAGAAATTATCTAATTGAAAAAGGTGTGAGAAAATGATTTCATCATAACAATCTTATCAATCTCATTCATCTGACAACATGAAAGTAAATATAATCTAAGTGAGGGAAAAAAAAACTATGAAAGCTCGAATGCACTACAAGTAATCACCAAACTTTAATGAAAACTTTTTTATTCTGGTAGCTCATAGCAATAATCTCCAAAGTCCACTATGTTACAAATGAGGGGGCAAGCCCCTTATATAGGTTTTCAAAGTACAATGGGTTGGCTAGATTGAAATAGAATCAAGGGACTATATGTTGCAACCTCAACCTAAATTATTAGGCCATGGATAGAGAATTATCATAAAGAAGTAGGTCTACATGGACCAATAAGAAGAGGGTCATCCACTTAGTGGAAAAGTGGTCAAAGAAGCCATTAATGAAATGAGATTCCCATAATTCTTGTAATACCCTATTGCCCATAATAGCTCAATTTTGATTCATTTCCTTAAATGTTAAGATTCTGGACATGACTTTTCCAGCTCATCCACACAAACAATTGACACGTTCTCATGCTTGAACTCCATAATGGCTATATCCCATTCATACTTGCTAAACTTCTTCTCCCAATTCGGTGCTAACTCTTGAATCATGTACATGATGTTCTAGAATATGGAAATCCTCTCCAAGTCTTCTACTAAGAAGGAATTCATGCCAAATAATTCTTCCAATCCGCTCTTCAATATCTCTACTGCCATTTCTTCTTCAGTTAACCTCTTTCCAAACATTACATCAACTGCATTAAGGACTCCTTTAATATTTCTAATTTTCTTCCACAGTTGAGATGATTCTTCATTTCATTTCTCAAATAGTTCCTTCCTTGTGATTACTACACCATATGAACAAGAAAAGTCATAGGCTTCACCTTCTCTTATTACTCCAACATCTATTAATTGTGCCTATCGGAGAATCTCCATCAAATCTTCCAAGTGCGGGATGGTCTCATTTTGGTAAATATCAGTGTCTTCCCATGCTTCTCCACACACTGTATCCTAGAAACAATAGTTAAATTCCCTCTATACATCTGATTCAAGTCCTCAACAAACCTTAATGCAATACCATGAGCATTCTTTGCCCACTTTTTAGTACCTTGGGTGACTCTTCTCATTCATTGAATGCCATCTATTGATTCTTTTGAAAGAGCTACAAGGGAACAAATGCTTGACCTTGCTGCCTAACTAGATCTACATGGAACTACAAGTATCCACACAAATCCTTGTTCTCAATTTTTAACTTTTTGTATTTAACTTGTATCTTCTTCATCCTTTCTTTGAGTGTCTGGAGGAAATCATCAAATTCCTCCATCACCTATTCTTTTGTAGCATTCCCTATATCAATTTGGTCACATAGTACTCTTCCAGGGTGATTTTATATTTCGCCTTGTCAACCTTTAGAAATGCTACATGTAGAGTTCTAGATCCAAATTCCTCTGTGGTGACCTTGGAGAACTTATTTTCATTTCCCTTCTCTGTTGGTTTGTTCATTCTACTCAAAAATTCTTGTAACTCTATTACATGATCAATTTCTACCTCAAGATCCTTTTGCATCCTCTCCTTCAAACAATTTGGAGCAACAAAATACTACTCATGCACTTGTATTTTCTCCTACTCTTGAATTATTTGTTCCTTACAATCCTCCTATAGGATGGGAATCTATGTCTCTACTACTTCTTCAGCTAATATTGTGTAATGTCCTAAAAATTTAGCACCCATAATTAGATGCTTTATTAGGACCTATTAGGCCCCATTTTGGTGATTTTGAGGTTTGAATGTCCTTTATGCTTCATCCTGACAACCTGTCCTTTTTCCTCCAATATATTTTATCCCATCCCGACACCCAATCCAATTTTGGGATCATTCTGTAGGGTACAAAACATTTCAAATGTTCTCTCCCTGGTTGTTTTGGCCCAGGGCCTTATGTCAGGGTTTTGGTAGGGAATTTGATCACGTGGTTTGTCTGGATTATTTTTTAATCCCAAAATAATGGATTAAGTATATAAACACCCTATCTCTCCTCATTTTGACATCCATTATCTAATGCAAGAATTTTATGATCAAGTTTTCAAGAAATCAAGAACAATTGAGCAATTGGATTCAAGATTTGAAGGCAAGCATCCAAGATCAAGTTTCCCCAAGTCTCCAATTTTTCAAATCCATTAAATTCAAAGGCAATCCTCTTCAATTGAATTAAGTTTCTCTCCCATGATGGCCAAGTAGAGGAATTCTCAATAATGAAAGAACATCCTTCCTTCCATCCACATTTTTTCTCCTTCATTGCAAGTGATTATCAAGTATATCTATATTCAATATCTAGGAGTGACATTCATAGATCCATGCATTTGTGAAGGAATCCTTGATTCTAATCTAAATTTCAAGGTCAACTCCTTGATTTCAAGCACATTCAAGTATCTTCATGGGTATGAGCGGTATCTACATCTATACATGAGGGTTTGTGCAAGGTGAATAAAAAATTTACCTTTTCACATACTGCTTTGATTTCACCTACAGGTTAGATCTAACTTCTGGTTTTTGTTTCTATAGATTTTAGTTCTACGTTAATCTATATGAGTTTGTTATTTCTAATTTTACTGCTAGTTGTCTGCCTTATCATCTATATTACATTTTCATTTTCATCAATTCCATATTTAGTGAAGGATCATTGTCCCATTTAGTGCTTGAGTCTTGTGGGGCATCTTCCTTCCTAATGTGCAATGATGAAAAGGGAGGTGTGATATACTTATTTTCCCCTACTTACCTTTTTATATTGTTCATATTGTCTTGAGAGGTTACTGAAACTCGAGATATGTCTCTGCAAGAGGTCCTTTTTTTTCATTCCTTGGAAGGCTAACTTCCTAGAAAGCATTGATACTTTATGTGTCATGCACTGGTAGAGTGATTTGTACTTGTGACTATCTTCTTTTTCTGGTTTCAATCCTTTCTCTTGTAAACATATCAAATTTTCCATACACTCGAGGAACTAGTGGGTGATGATAGTACTATCTCTAGCCTCTATCATTTTCTTCTTCTTCTTCTTTGTTTTGTTTTGTTTTGTTTTTGTTTTTTTGTTTTTTTTGGGGGGGGGGCTTTCACTTGGCTCATTTTATCTTGTGTTTGGCTGCTCCTCCTCGATGATGTTTTTCCCTTTCCCACATTCTTCCTTCTCTAGGATGGGAATCTCTCCTTTTGTTCAAACCTTTTATGATCGCCCAAATTTTCTATCTTGAGGCTTTGGATCTCCCATTTGATTGTATGTCAAGGAAATCCCTTCACCTATAATTTGTTGACCTGACATGATTTATCCACCAATTAATGAATTTTGTGACTAACCTGGATAACATATCAAGATTTACCTCTTTAGGCCCTCTCCAATTTGGCAGCTGAATAGACTTGCTTGTCTCCTTTTTCAAATTTAGGTAGAACCATATTCGAATCATCCTCCACTTGATCCACCACTAGATAAATTCTACATAATTTTATCATTTAGAGGGGTAACCTAGAATATATACTCTTTCTAACTTCATATTCATCTTTGGCATTGGCCCAATAGTCATCAAGATGCATCATATGCCTAAATTTCCTACCAGCCACCATCCTTGTTTTGTTATAAGGATTAAACCTGACCTTCTTGTATGAATTGATAAATGATAGAATTGTAACTCCTCTTCTTAATTTTCAATTGCTGGAAGACAAGGACATACCTCATCTGAAGTTCCCATGATGATTGGAAATTCAATTCCACCTTTTCTCTTCTTCTTCTATGTTTTGTTATATGTTTTCAATTGCCTCATGACTTCTAGTAGCACCATTTTATCCGTTGGATATGTTTGAAGTCTATAAGGATAAGAAGAGAATCCCTCAATTTGGATATATGTGAATGTTGGGAACTAGATGAACCAAGATCCAATCTTTTTCACCAACTTTATTTCTTCCTTTGACAAACTCTTGTAAAATATGCCTTTAAGAGATCTGACAATATGCATGGTGAAGGCATCATTGGATCACAAGTAATTAGGCACACTATATAAGTGAAATTGAGGTTAGTATTCATGCACTTGCAACTGATTTTGACTAGATCTTATGGGTCCTTTGCATCTTAATAAATCATATTTAATTGTCATTGCCAGCATATAAATAATATAAGAACTCATATAGAAAGTTATGGACTGCTCCAAAGTTTTGAACTACTCATTCAAGTTGTCACTGATTATTCTTGACCAGTCCACAATGTTAACTTCATCTATTACATCTTCAGTAAAATATGACATACATGGCTAAAAAATGCAAGACTATAGATATCTCATTATTCTTCTCAACATCATCACCATGTTGTTATACTCCCACTTGAGATACAACCAAACAAACTACTTGGGAAATTTTCAATGATGAGCTTTGGGTCTCTACATCCACTTCTAGTTGATAACTTCATCAAAACTATTAGTTCCAACACCATAAAGCCTCAGTGCCCTCTCTTTTGATTTGTGCACCGTCGACTGGTATGTAGGAATTCCAAAGGCTTCTACAATTGTTGGTGGAGTGAGATTTTCCACCAACTTTCCATCTGGAGCTTGAATTACCCTCTACTCTAAATTGTAATGCATTATTCATTCCACAATCAGGTTTGGATACAGGATGGTAGGAAGAAAGATAGCTACTACGACAATTACACTTCTAAATATTTTCTTGGCTATGAATGTTAGAGAATATTTCTTGTGGCCAAGAATCCTTCTGTTAAACTTTTCCATGTTGAGGAACCATAATATTTTTTGGCCAACTTCTTTGCATTTCAACACAATCCTAGATTCTGGAAGAAATCTCTTCAACTCATTCTTGAACAAAATCGTTCCTTGAAAATATTGATCCTCTGTATTCTTCTAACAAAATAATAATATAAGCATGACATCTAGGAATTAAAATAAATAAAATAATTTCAACACTTCATTCCAGACTTAAGAACAATTTCAAACTTTAAAGAAGAAAACCTCTTCAAATCTAAAATTCTACTACAAACTGCTTCTTCTTCTTCAACACAGTCGCCCTTTCTCTCTGATTCTTCAAATTAGATGTGAAAATGAAATGAGACCTCTCTCTTATATATAATTTCACCCACCAACTTGCTAAGTTGGGAATGAGTTAATTTTAGTAGTTTCATTAAATATCTCTCCATTTTTCTATTCTAGGAGAGATTCTCTCTAGTCATCTTACAAGTTGCCCAAAAACCTCTTACATATGACACCATGTGTTATTGTCTTTTTAGAAAATTATTATTTGGGTATTTTATCTTCTTCATTACACCACTTACTTCATGGGTGTTCATTAGATAAAAGGGTGGATTTTTAACACTTGGGCCAATTTAAATATCTCTATTTTTTTGCAATTTAAATCTTAGCCACCAATTAGAAGGAGATGTGGATTTCCCAAACTTAGGAAAATTTATTATTTCTAATGTTTTTCTCCATTTTTTTTTTGGGCACATTTGATACATATTCAAGGATTCTATGTTCAACCAAATTCTAATACTTCCAATGTTTCTTGCAATATAAACCTTGGATTTTCAATACTTAAACAATTCTTTCAACTCTTTCCTTAGGCGCAAATAAGATATAGAAGTGAACTTTATCATTTAAAAAATTTACATGGGAATGAATAATTTGCACTCTAGAGTGCATTTGAGACATAGCCAAGGATTTTGGCATCTTTGAAAATTCCTTAGCATAGGCAAATCCATGCCCTTGGGCACTAATGAGACAAGGTGACAGATTTTAATCTTTGAAGCATATTCCTTGACCAAGGTGAATCAACACCCACGGGCACCAATTAGGCAAGATGACAGATTTTGAAGTTTGAAGAAATTCCATACCTATAGAGGATTTACGCTCTAGGGCACTGATTAGGCACAGTGGAGGATTTTTCCTTTTTGAGTGAATTCCTTGACACCATGAATTAGCACTCTAGGGCGCTCTTTGAGTATGGAGGAAAAATCTAATACTTTGCCATTTCTTGAATTCTCATTTAATTTCTACCTTAGGCACACTTGAGAGGGTGTCATATAATTTCTCATGACTTAGCCATTTTTACCATTCCTCCTTGCATCTTTGATTAAGACTTAGCCATCTATCACACTTTCCATTTCGAGCATTCATTAGGAGGGGTCATGGAGTTGTCCAACACAGTCATTTTTTCATCATTTTCCACTTTGGGTGTTCATGATCAAGGATTATCCCATACTTGGTGAAATTTCCACATTTTCTCTACCCTTTTCATCTTTTGGATATTTTCAAGAATTTTCTTAGACTTATTGCATTCTAGACTAATTGCCTCATTTGATTATGATTCAAGATTTGGAACTGGGTACCTCTGTTCTCATTCTTTTGTCAATTCTCATTAGTTGCCAGAAACAAACCTATTAAAATAGACTTACTAAAAATAGTAAGTTTTCTTAAATGGAAAATTAGACCAATTTAGGACATAGTGAAACTTACTAAAAATAAAAATAGCTAAAAATAGTAAGTTGTTCCAAACTCAAAATTAGGCCAATCAGGGACATAATGAAACTACCAAAATAGAAGTTTCCAAAAATAGCAAGTTCATCAAAATATTCAAAATTTCACTTCCATTCCATTTGAAAGATCAATTCATTTTTGTACTTGACTAAATTCATTGTTTTTCACAAAATTTCTCTTTTAGGAACCAAAGGCAGGTGACATTTCACTTATATACTTAGCATAAATTACTCAACACTCATTCAAAATACAAGAAACTTTGGCGAACTAAGAAAAAACTATTAGGGACACAAAATAAGATGACCAAGAAGACAAAAAAATAAGGGGTCCCCATTTTAAATGGGGTGATACATGTGAAAGGTCACAACAAGCCCATACAGTGCTCTCCTCAACTTGCATACATGGAAATCCCTCCCATGCACCTCAAAATCCTCTAGTTTCTCTATGTAGATCTCTTCCTCGATCACTCCATTAAGTAAGGTCAATTTCACATCCATCTAGTGAATCCTCCACTGCTACAAAAATTATCGCCCTAATGGATGAGTACCTGACTACTAGAGTGAATGGCTTGTCATGGTTGATCCCTTCCTTTATTGAAAACCCCTTAGCCACAAAATAGGATTTGAAATTTTCCACCATGGCATGCTTCCATACCTGGTGCTTGGATGCCTCCTAAACGCTAGAAGGATCCACCTCAATCAGTTCACTCATAAGTGTCATATACTTAGAATAGCATTTAGAAGCCTTTCTCTATTTAACTAAATCCTATTGAGCACCAACATAGTCATATGCCTCTCTCATTGCCTACTCAACCACCTTATTCCTTCAACTCCCTATGATTCGAATCTGAGGTTGAGTAATCCTTTGTTCCTCCTCTTGATCAACTTGCTTGACCTACCTACACTTTTATCCAACATGTGTGACTAAAATCCAGAAGGAATCTGTGTTGCATCAAACTTGGGTGCTTGCTCCTCCTACTAAACCTTCACAAGATGTTAGACTTTAAAAGAGCCCTCTCCAGCTTAAAATTTACATCCCTACATATAATTATTCTCCTGGGGGTAGGAATATAATCTTGGTAGGCCTTGGGTGTTTCACTGGACTCAACAAGGATACCCTTCTCTACAGTTGGTTCCAAATTGGTTCTCTTCTCCCCAGGAACATGACAATACACAAGGCATCCAAAGATGCAAGTTTTCTCTAAATTTATTTTCTTCCTGGTGAATGCCTCATCCAGTGTTAACTTTCCCAACACCTTGTGTTCCCTCCTATTTTTCAAGTATATGACAATATTGTAAGATTTTTCAATAAAAACCAAGGCAGATCCTAATCATGCAACATGGCCTTGGATACTCCAACTATAGCATTTTTGTTTTTCAACAACCTCATTCTATTGAGGGTTGTACATAATTTTCAAATCTTTCTTGATACCTTATTGAGAACCAAAATCCTTGAAAGCATTCAAGATATCCTCACCTCTATTATCCGACTTTAGTGTCTTGATCTTCTTCCCTTTTTGGTTCTCCACAAGAGCCTTAAACTCATTGAGCCTATTAAAGAATTCATCTTTATTCTTTAGAAAATATATCCACTTCTTCTTGGAGACATCACCAATGGAGGTAAAAATATACTTGTACCTATTCAAGGATACTTTTGACATGGTCTTACACACATCTAAGTGTACTAGATCCAAAATCCGTTTGGACCTAGTATGACTTCTTGGAAAATTGGTCATGGCATATTTCCCTAGTGCGCAACCCTTGTGGACACTTCATGCTTCTCTACCTTCATCTTAGGAAACCATGTAAAATTTTCCTTGACCACATTAATTTCTCCATTGTGAAGATGGGTCACCCTCCCATTCCACAATTTCCCTAGTGCTCTACTATAACTCACTAATGCATTCATTAGCTTAAATGGCAAATAAAATAAGTTGTCATGTTTGAATCCAATCATTTTTTCTACCAAGAATCCTTTGGATGAATATAGGCTTTTCCCCCCTCAAATTTCATGATGTAACCCTTTTTCTCCAAATTAGAGAATGATATCAAATTATTTGTCATGCCTGGGACATACAACACATTATCCACCAATAGAGGTTTTTTAGATTCACTCTAAAATTTGACTGTTCCAACGCCAACTATATGACACTTGGCATTGTCTCCAAGCTTAATCTAGAAATCCAACTCCTTCTCCTTCAACTTGGTGAAACACTCTCTAACTCCTTTCATGTGGCGACAAGCCCCACTATCAATATACCACACAGTGTTGCCAACTGAAATAGAGAGACAAACAATGAGAAAAATCTTTCTCAAAACGTGTTGCAAACTCATCCAACTCTACAAGAGCTACAACCTGATTCTTCTACTTTCCCTTGGTTTTATTATTTGGGAACTAACTATCATAGTGTGTCCAACTGATGGAAACAAAAATATTTCACTTTATTCGAATCTTTCTTCTTCCCATTTTTGGAAGAAAATTCTTCACTTGGCCCTTTCTTGGCATGAGATCAACATAAACAACTCTATCTCAGAATTCATACTCATCTCTGCACTATTCATCAGGAACACTAAACAAAAACCTCTTTCATAAAATAAAATAAAAAGCTTTCCATCATCCAAATCATGAACCAATCGAGCTGAGGACACACATCCATGTCGTAAACTCACCACAAGGTTAGCAACCTGTAAAGGGGGAAAATGGAGACCTTTAGATAGGGTTTTGAAAAATGGAGATTTGCCCATAAAAGATACCCTATTCCTCTATTAACCACTTACATTTAATTGTAATGATAAGGAATGTAAATCTAAAAATTCTAGCAAAGATAATGGAATAAAATGCATACCTCTCAATATAGTAGACCTGGAAATGCCTATTTTTTTATATTTGTGTTGAGTTTCCAGAAGTTCTGCAATCGGACCTAGAACAGAAACGCAGAGATGAAAATAACCCAGAAATATTTTCCTTTTTTGAGTCAAGTCGACCTTGACCTTTTTGCAGGGGCACAATTGTACCCCAAAATGTTGAACTTGACCTGCACAGCTCCGACGAAAATTCTATTCGCGGATCCTAAAAGTTGGCCGAAAAGGGTATCCAAATCTGCTCTGCAACTCCTGAAGCACTGACTGTAGGTATCTAAAAATGGTTTTTTGGGGTGGCTATATAGGTTTTTTCCTTATTCAAACCCCCATTTGGGTGGTTTCCACCTACACAAATATCCGAATGTAATAGAATATGTGTGTGTGTGTTTCTCTTAGGAAGAGCTTTGAATGTGCAATTCCAAGATCTAATCTTCTAGATTGAAACCCTAGCATGAATTGAAATGAGAGAGAAATGCATATATTTTAATATGATAAAGAAAGTATACCAAGCCCCTAAGGCTAAATTACTATTACCAAACTCACAATGTGTAGTTTCTACCCCATGATTGTATCATTTGGTTGCTTGAATGTTGAAAGTAATAGATCAATGAAGAAGGAAGGATTTGAAGAACTCTTTCTTGCTCCAATGAAGATCCAAAATATTTTGTCAACAAATGTGCTTTCTTGTATCAAAACATCATCATATCTTGTCCTCCTATATCATCCTCTTGAATTCTTGCATCATCATCATGTCATAATATTGCATGTATTCATCTCATGGAATTTCCTCATGAAGAATGAAGGCAAAAGAGAGTGTTTATATAGAGATCTCAAGGTAAACCTCCTAGGGAAATGAAAGGGTCCCAAATTCAAATTTCACCTCAATTTATGGTCCAATTACAATCACTAACCAAGGAGGGGATGCATTAATTCAAATTTTGGAGAAAGCACTTCTGCATTCAGATCTGAGGACTTATTTTTAAGTTTAGGACCTTGATATGATCCAAAATTGAAAGTGGGAACGAAAACCCGATAGAGGTCAAGGTCAAACTCGACCCTGACCTAGGTCAAGGTTGACCTTGACCCTGACCTAAGGTTTTAGCCTAGTCACCTTGAAGAATCAGTGAGGTTCCCAGGTCAGCTGGGGACCTAGGAAGATGATAAAACATAACAGAATGTTGGGAAAAGGCATAGGGGCCTAGAAGAGATTTAATGAAGGATAGGAGGACCAATACATAGGTTCTAACTAGAAAATAGAGCAACGGAGAAGGAAATCAAGGATAATCTTTAGGATTCTAACCCTAATTCCAAGTGTAGATGCATCCTAAATGCAAATCTATCATGTAAATGCACTAAAAGAGAGTGCTAAACCTACCAAAATGGAAGTGTTTCCATTTTAAGAAGAAACATTATCCCCCACTTTATCTTAGATATGACACTATGTGAATATGCAAGCTAAAGTAAGAAAACTTCATAAAGGTAAAAATGATATAACCAAGTCCTCAATCTAGAGATCCTTCAAGAAACTGTTAGTACCCACAACCTATAGCACACAAGGTTAATGAAAATCCACAAATCATCTAATACTTTGAGATTGAGAAGTGCATAGAGCCCCTTATGCCCCCTATTTTGGCATTCTATTTTTGAAGGGTGAAACAGGGTGATAAGGATAATCCTATACACTGGATATGAATTTTGTTGAAAATTATTTTCCTAAACTAGTTAGAAGGATTCTAAATCTTCCTAAACTGATTCAAGAAGTTAGGTGTCTAAATCACGGTTCCAATGCCATAGACATCATTGAAAACAGAGATACCGAACTCAAGTTATGATGAAAAGAGTGAATGTCTATCTAAAAACATATACAAGGAAATTCAAATTTAACCTAGGTAAACCCTAACAAAAACCCTAAAAATCCTCACAAAAACCTAATTTCTATCTATAAATATGGTAAGAGAGCACATACCTCCTCATTCTTACCATTTGAAAAGTTTGGGAGAGAAATCAAGATGCCAATCAGATAATAATTTCAAGTGATGCATATGGAGCTCCTGAGACAGTGTGTGGCCACATGATAGCCGCTTCCCGAGGTAAGCCTTCTATTTTTGGTTTCTGTAATGTCCATTTCCTATTTTTATAGGTAAGGTCGACCCTGAACCATAAAGGTTGACCTTGACCCTTTGAGGTCAACATGAACTAGGCAGGTCTAGATCCTCTTCTTGGGTGAGGTTGACCTTGACCTAGGAAGGCCGACCTCAGCCCAGGAAGGTTGACATCAACCTAACTTTGGTCGACCTTGACCTGCTCAAGTGAGATGTGCATTTTAGTGATTGCAGAGGTCTGATATGATGTTGCTTTGTGCTGACAGGACCTGGTTCGTCTCTGGGAGCACCCTTTTTGAGGGACACTAATGTTGATCAGAGAGACATTGTCTGAGCTAGATGAGGATGAGTCACAACTACTAATATATGTGGGACTATACTAGATAGTAGTCCTACCATAGATGAGATTTCACTGAGCCATGATATCAGCTCTTATAGAGAGGTTGAATGAGGACACTTGTTCCTTTCATCTTCCCTCAAGAGAGATCATAGTTACATTAGAGGATGTCTACAAGATCCTGCAACTTCTAGTTTGAGGTGAGCCTGTCAGAACTAGAGTATAGTGGTGTTCTGAGGATATCCATGTAGATGCAGAGTATTGTATAGGGTGGGTTCCATAGATGTGAACCTGAGAAGATCACATCACTCTATTAGCTATACTAGCAGGACCGACACCCTTGGTATGGAGAGTGATGATATGTGTACTTTCCTTGGTTGTAGTACCCAACACAAAGGGTACAATCTTCTCAGCACCATTCACTCATCTCATACGTAGGATGGAGAGTGATAGGACTATCTTCACATGGGACCACAACATGCTAGCCCACCTATATCATGAGTTATGTCAGTTGGTGAGATATCGGTGAGAGAGCCTCATGGTATGCACACTACTACCGATTTGGTTATTTGAGCACTTCACATGTACATGACCACAGGTCTATCTAGTGACGGTAGATGCGGGCATACCTAGAGCTTTTTCTTATCCATAGGGAGCCACCTGGCGGTATGGAGATATCCTTTATTGGAGGGTATTTCTAGACCGTATACCAGGTAGTGATGTGATATGGAGACCATACTATCGTATGATAGAGTGGCTAGATACACAACACCAGATGAGACACTCTCAGCAGCACAAGCTGCTAGAGGGTCACCCCAGTCACATAGTAATGTCATATTACTATGACAGAGTGATGAGATAGTTTGGTCTTGTATAGGGAGTCCCTAGAGTAGTACCTTGGCCCTCACATCTGATGAGGTACTATCAGAGACCCGGCGCTATACACCGACCATCGGTAGAAAATATTATAGACAATGATATAGATGAGAGAGAGGATGTAGAGATAGCCCCTGATGCGGCCCCAACAAGGTGTTAGCAGGGATTACATTAGATACTCGAGTATAGAGGGGACCCACCCTATCTTTCCTTATGACTATTCCATAGGTGATCTAGGTCTTTCAGCAAGGATACACAGAGATAGTGATATACCAAAGAAGGAGGAGGATCACAGAGCTGAGGAGGATCCCACCACTGAGGGAGATCCCATGGAGGAGGAGAGAGCAGACAGGATGCCCCCGATGGGTAGCATGGGCATAGATGATTATGTTGTTCAGGCCACACCACTGAGATCACGATGACCTCCACATGCCCATACAGAGACACCACCTTTGAGACCTAGATAGAGTGAGCATGGATAGATTAGTCACTCCATAACCCCACCACCCAGACCCTTCAGTGACACCCAGGAGGGAGATCCAGGTATAAGAGATGTATTTTATTAAAATATTTAACTTAATGTTTTAAAAAGAAGTACTAAAAGATAAAAATGTTTTAATTCTGTAGCTAGCATAGCAGAGTGGAGGAGCTTTGTATCTAAGGTCTTAAAGGATTCATGTATATCATACTAACTTCTAGCTAGCGAGAAAGAGTCCCTCATTGGGCACAAAGATCCTAGTAGGTATGCAAACATCTTTGCATGTGTCCAGTGAGATCTGAGGTAATGCAGAGAGAGAGGAAAAATTCATGGCTGACCTACAGAGATCCCAGGAGTGGACATATGAGGTTATCATGTTGAGGATTCGCACATAGACTACCCATCCAAGATCCTTAGCCTCACATCACAGATTAGAGAGAGCTGGGATCCATCGACCCTCAGAGTGTAGAGACAGAGATTGATAGATAGGGCACATGTGCCACATATGTATCAGACTCATAAAATTTATATATATACATGAAACACTTTCTTTGCACAATTAGTTCTATGATTGATTACTATATTTTGATCAATACCTAAAACTTAACAGAAATAAAGAATGAAAAAGTGCATGAATATACCAAATGTAATTTGCAAAAATTACATAACCTATAAAACAAGCATAACTATTCTATAAGGGATACATAAATACATAAAGAAATAATTATGTATTAATGATAATAACATTTGAGATGCATAATATTAAAAGGTCCTTAAAAGGCACACCATCCATATCAGCAATTTTATAAGCACTCAAACCAAAGTCCTTAAATACCACAAAAGATCCAAGCCAATTAGGGCTGAACTTCCCTTTTTCCCTAGGTAAAGCATTCACATTTCTTTGGTTCTCATAAAAGACTAAATCACCTACTAAAAATAATCATTCAATCACCTTATGATTATACTATTTCTGAAGTGATTTATGATAGGCCTTTATATGTTCCAAAGCATTTATCTATTGTTCATCCAACATTTCTAATTCCTATAAATGTTGTTCCCAAAAAGTATCCTTGTTGATTATCCCCTGAAATGAAACACATAAAGAAGGTATTTCTAATTCCAATGGCATAATAACATCAGTACCATAGACAAGATTATAAGGAGAATTACCTGTGGTAGTACAAACACTAGTCCTATAAGCCCATAAAGCATAGGTAAGTTGGGTATGCCAATCTTTCACATGCTTATTAACTATTTTTCTTAAGATTTGTTCAATAAATTTATTCGATGCTTCAGCTTGACCATTAGATTGAGGATAATAAGGAGTAGAAAATCTATGTTGAATTCGATATTTCTCAAAAAAAATTGTGACTTCTTTATTCTTTAAAGAAGTACCATTATCCAAAACTATTGTTGAAGGAATACCAAATCGTGCTATAATATTATTAAGGATGAAATCACAAATAAAAGCCGCAGTAGTAGAACGGAGAGGGATAGCTTCCACCCACTTTGTAAAGTAATCTATAGCCGTCAAGATGTATGTATGTCCTTGAAAAGAAGCCAGTGAGATTTTTCCAATAAGATCGAAGCTTCAAATACTAAAAGGCCATGGAGCAACTTGATTACGAAGCTCACGAGAAGGAGCATGAATCAAATTACTATGTCGTTGACATTGAGGACACTTCTTAACAAACATGAAAGAATATTGTTCCATTTTTTTCCAATAATATCTCATTCTAAGAAGTTTATCGACTAAAGATTTCCCACCAAAATGTCCCCCATAAGAACCAGAATGAGCTTCTGCTAAAGCTATCAAAATTTCAGTTCTACCAAGACATCTTAATAGAAAACCATCATAAGAGCATTTGTAAAGTGTATCTCCTAGAATAATATAATGTGTTGAAAGCTTCCTAATATGATTACGCATGTTCCTTGTTGTTGATTTAGGAAAAAAACCATCTTTCAAAAAATGAAAGATATGCGAATACCATTCATCCAAATGAAAATTGAAACAATCAGCAGTAACCTTATTATAAATTGTAGGGTGTTTAAGAGTATGTATAGAAAATTGAAAGTCTTTGGAATTATTCTTGATACAAACCAAAGAAGATGTGCTTTCCATGGCATTCGCATGTCAATTATCTTTCCTAGGTAAAGTCTAAATTGTATAAGAAGAGAATTGTGAAAGAATATCGAGAGCCAAATATCTATATTGTGTCATTTTATCATTCTTAGTCTGATAACCTCCTTTGATTTGTTCCACAATCAATTGTGAATCTCCATAGATTTCCAATTTTTTAATGTTAAGGGATGAAGCTGCTCGTAAGCCAGCTATAAGACCTTCATACTCCGCGATATTGTTAGTACAAGGAAAGGTCAATTTATATGACATAGGGATTGGTTTCTTTGTAGGAGGGACCAAGATAATGCCAACACCAGAACCTATCTTACATCTAGATCTATCAAAATATAATTCCCAAACATCATCCCACTTAATAGCTAAAATGTTCTCATCAGGGAATTCTATTGAAGTAAGGCATGTATCAGAATGAGGAAAAGGGCTTCAGCTAAATGATTAGTTAAGGCTTGTCCTTTAATTGACTTTTGGGAAATGAAATTAAGGTCAAATTCTAGGAGTAAAATCACCGACTTTTCTAGATGGACAAAGAGATCAGTCTTTGAGAAAAGGTGTTTCAAAGGATCAAATTTAACAATCACATTGACCTAAACATTCAATAGGTAATGCTTGATTTTTTGACAAGCATAAACTAAAGCAAAGCATTGTCTTTCCAAATTAGTATATCTCATTTCATAATCAAGTAAAGTCCAACTAATGTAGTACACTAGTCTTTCCTTCCCTTCACTATCATGCTAAGCCAATAGTGCACTTACCACATTCGAAGTAGCTGAAGTATACAGATAAAAGGGTTTATCAAATTGAGTGGGTTGAAAAAAAGGAGGATTGGAGAGATACTCCTTAAATCTCTCAAAGGATTGTTTACATCCATCATTCCAAGAAAAAATGGTATCTTTACTAAGAAATGAAGTGAAAGGAACAGTTTTATTGGCTAAGTTAGAAACAAAGCGACGAATAGCTTGAATTTTTCCTTGTAAACTGTGTAATTGAGAAATTTTCTTAGGAGGAGGCATGTTAACAATAGCATCAATATTTTCAGTATCAACCTCTATGCCTCACTTAGAGATTATAAACCCTAATAATTTACCAGAATCAAATCCAAAGGCGCATTTCTTAGGATTCAATCTCATAGTATAATTCCTAATTCTTTCAAATATTTGTCGTAAAATAAAATTATGATCCTCTCTTTAAATAGATTTTTCCAAGATATCATCCACATAATCCTCTAGAATCTTATGAATGTAATCATGGAAAATCATATTCATGACTCGCTGATAAGTTGCTCCCACATTTCTTAATCCAAAAGACATCATGACCCAACAAAATGTTCCCCAAGGTGTTATAAATGCAGTCTTAAGTTGATCTTCGGGAGTAATAAAAAAAAATTTATAGCCTGAAAATTCATCCATAAAAGATAATAGAGCATGACTCATTGTTGAATTGACAATCATATCAATATTAGGTAACTTAAAATCATCTTTTAAGGATGCTTTATTTAAATCTTGAAAGTCCATACACATTCTTATCTTATTGTCTCCTTTTGAAACAAACACAATGTTTGAAATCCATTCTGAGTAATCAATAGAGCGGACAAATCCAGCACCCAATAATTTTTCAATTTCAGCTTTGAATAATAAGGCAATTCCTGGATTCATCTTTCATATTTTTTTCTTCATAGGTTTAGCATTTGGTTTGAGAACAATATTGTGAGTAAAAATCTTAGGATCTATACTCGGTATATCCGAATATGTCCAAGAAAATATATCCTTATATTCAAGTAAGAGGGAAACCAAATGATCACGTTCATCCTAATTCAAACATTTCCCAATTTTGATTATCTTCTCAGAGTCATTCGCATCTACTTGAACCTCAATAGTCTCAGTTATGAGAAAATTAATTTGTATCAGAGAATCCATTGGTAAAGGAGAAATATCTTGTTCATCATGTTCTCCAAAATAGGCTTCAGTATTTAGACAATAGGGCTTCCTTCTTTTATGATGAAACATAGGTAAATCCTTATAAGCTCCAAAAAAATCCACTAAGGCTTCATCCTCGAGAAAAATATCCAAGCTAGGTTTTTTATCCATGTCGAGGAGAAGCGGATTAACCAACTTCAAATGTCCACCACAGATATGATTGACATTGAGAGGAAAAGCCGATAGTTGTTTGTAAGGATTGAACCCTAAACCATATGTATAATCATAAATTTCATTGTCCAAGGGTACTTTTATACCTTGTTCATATTTACCACATCCTTTCCTATTAAATCCTAATTTTTTGAGAAAATGATAACCAGAACCATATCTATCAGCCATATAAGATTGAGTCAAAGGAGCAGCATATGTCACAATGTCATAGCAATCAGGTTTTATTGTTTCAATTGTTTCGTCCATTGAGGCAGCGACAAAGTTACTTTTTAATTCCGTAGAAAGTGGGAAAGGAATAAAAACTTGTTTTTCAAACCCAATTTATTGTTTCATGAATTCTGAATTGGAAACTTTATATTCTCTAATAAAAGAAGGATTAATTTCCAACATTCCCCAATCATCCTCAATCAAAGAAGAAGATGGAACTTTAGTTTTTTTAATCTCAGGTGTCTTTTTAGGTTCCTTACTTGGTTGGAGCGGTTCAGAAACTTTAGCATATTCCATATTTAAGCAAGGATTCAATGCATCATCTGCATGTAGCATATATACATCAATTTTTTATAAATGAACCTAACCTTGTGATGAAGAGTAGAAGGAAATGCATGCATAGTATGTAACCAAGGTCTTCCTAAAGTAAGGTTATAGTTGAGAGGTCCAAGCATAACATGAATAGGTGTACTAAGAGTAACTGGACCACCTTTAACAGGTAGCATAAGAATTCCCAAAGTTCTTTTTGCATTATTATCAAATCCATGAATAGGGACATTATCATGTTGAATAGTTGTAAGATCACCCTTAATTTCCTTAAGCATATCCATGCTACAAACATTAAGCCTAGATCCATTGTCAATTAATATTCTGTGAATGAAACTTTGATTAATAGAAACAACAACCATAAGAGCATCATATTGATTCTGCACCTCAACAGAAGGTAAATCATCATCGGTAAATATAATAGGAGGTACAGAAGGCATAGTATGCATACATTCCAAAAAGGAATTAATATTCTCTTGGTTAAGAGGCGAGGAAGGAAGGGTAGATAAAGCCTTTTACAATTCCTCATGATATGTCAGAGAAGTTTGAAGTAATTCCCATAAAGGTATCTTTGCGGGAGTAGAATTTAATTGTTTGACTAAGTCATACTCCTTAAAGGAAGAAGGTAACCTAGGTTCTTGAGGAAGCACGGGTTGAGAAGGAGGTAAAGAAATTGGAATAGTAGGCTGAGGATTATTCTATGTGCGAAACAAAATCTGTGTTATCAAAGAAATCCAAAGGATCTCTAGGTTTACCCTTAATTGTTATTTGAGAAAATCCTTTTACTATCAACAAAGGTTTAGGATATAAAATTCTAGTTGCACCAATGTTGCAAATAGTGGAACATGAAGGTAACCGTGCACACACCCTATGGTAAAGGTCATTTGAAGAAGTTGTGGAGGAGCATGAAATAGGAATAGGATCCATGGAGATCGTATTCGAACAATTTCCATCCTCACTACCATGTACCTCATTAGGGGATCTAACCTCTTTTGCAATAAAAGCCTCATCAAAGTATTCAAAAAATCATACATGTTGAAGACAAAGTAATACTACAAGCATGAAAAATGTAAATATTTTTGTATTTTTAAAGAAATTTTGTGATTTTTATTTTTAAGATATAAGTGAAATAACATTAAAGAAATGTAATTTTTATATGCATGTAAGATCTAACATAAAATTCAAATCTAATACCAAAAAGAAGGAGTTGTCTATCGCAGGTACACCAAAATGTAAAGAGGGGAAAATGGAGACCTTTAGATAGGGTTTTGAACAATGGAGATTTGCACATAAATGATATCATATGCCTCTATTAACCACTTACATTTAATTGTAATGATAAGGAATGTAAATCTAGAAATTCTTGCAAAGAATAATGGAATAAAATACATACCTCTCAATATAGTAGACCTAGAAATGCCTATTTTTTGATATCTGTGTTGAGTTTTTGGAAGTTCTACAACTGGATCTGGAACAGAAATGTAGAGACGGAAAAAACTAGAAATATTTTCCTTTTCTGAGTCAGGTCAACCTTGACCTTTTTGTCGGGGTGCAATTATACCCCAAAATGTCAACCTCGACCTGCACAACTCCGATGGAAATTATGTTTACGGATCCCAAAATTTGGCCGAAAAGGGTATCCAAATCTGCTCTGCAAATCCCAAAATAGTGACTGTAGATATCTAAAAATGGTGTTTTGGGGTGGCTATATAGGTTTTTGCCTTATTCAAACCCCTTTTTTGGTGGTTTCCACCTCCACGAATAGCCGGATGTAATAGAATATGTGTGTGTGTTGCTCTTAGGAAGAGCTTTGAATGTGCAATTCCAAGATCTAATCTTCTAGATTGAAACCCTAGCATGAATTGAAATGAGATAGAAATGCATAGATTTGAATATGATAAAGAAATCATACCAAGCCCCCAAGGCTAAAGTACTCCTACCAAACTCACAATCCATAGTATTCTACCCCGTGATTGTATCATTTGATTGCTTGAATGTTGAAAGTAATAAATCAATGAAGAAGGAAGGGTTTGAAGAACTCTTTCTTGCTCCAATGAAGATCCACAATAGTTTGTCCACAAATGTGTTTTCTTGTATAAAAAAATCATCATATCTTGTCCTCCTATATCATCCTCTTCCATTATTGCATCATCATCATGTCATAAGATTGCATGTATTCGTCTCATGGAATTTCCTCATGAAGAATGAAGGCAAAAGAGAGTGTTTATATAGAGATCTCAAGGTAAACCTCCTAGGGAAATGCAAGGGTCCCAAATTCAAATTTCACCTTGAATTATGGTCCAATTAAAATCACCAACCAAGGAGGGGATGCATTAATTCAAATTTCGGAGAAAACACTTCCATATTCAGATCCGGGGACCTATTTTTAAGTTTAGGACCCCAATATGATCCAAATTTAAAAGCGGGAACCAAAACTTGATAGATGTCAAGGTCATCCTTGACCCTAACCTAGTTCAAGGTCAACCTAAACCCTAACCTAGGTCAATGTCGACCTTGACCCTAACTTGAGGTTTCATGTTGGTCACCTTGAAGAATCAGTGAGGTTCCTAGTTCAGCCGAGGACCTAGGAAGATGAGAAAACATAACAAAATGTTGGGAAAAGGCACAAGGGCCTAGAAGAGATGTAATGAAGGATAGGAGGACCAATACATAGGTCCTACATAGAAAATAGATCCATGAAGAAGGAAATCAAGGAGAATCCTTAGGATTCTAACCCTAATTCCAAGTGTAGATGCATCCTAAATGCAAATCTATCATGTAAATGCACTAAAAGAGGGTGCTAAACATACCAAAATGGAAGTAATTCCATTTTAAGATGATACACAACCAAAACTATTGCATAACCAATCCACACCAATCCAATAACTGAAACATTGTCACTAATTGAACAACCAAAATATCACTCTCTGATAAATCCTTCATAGCTCACTCAAATCATAATGTGAACCTCTGCAACTTGAACATGATCAAGTGCCAACATTCCTCAACACATCTACAGCTTCGTAGCATATGATATTCAATGTAGTATCCATACTAAAGTAATGTTCTAACTTAACATACCAGGAACACTATCACCAACAATAGGAATATGTTGACATCAATGAAAAAACATCAATGTCAACATATGTATTCACAATCTCCAATAATCTTCCAATATGTCTTTCCCTAACAGATGGTGAATCAAGTGATCTTTTACCCCATCAAGGATAATCCTATTCCCCTTGGCCTCCTTGATTTAATTTTCATCTAGGGAAATATGACCATTCATTGGTGGAACCAACTCTTTACTAGCATGGGCACACAACCTCTTCTCCTTGAGAATTAATGTAATCTAAACCTTCCATTGCAAGTAGCTTGAACCAACCTAAACCCTATCCTCATATAAAACACTATTTTATATTGTAGAATAAAAACTTCAAAGAGATTGAAAACTAAAATATATTTTTTGTGTCTTAAAACTCGTGTCAAATATCTCACTTGGATTCATATTCAGCGTTTAGAGCTTTGATACCATGTTAATTCCTCTAAAGCCCAATTTAGATTATTATTCCAATAAATATTTTATACCCAGATTTATATGCATGCAAAATATAAAAAATTCAGATATGAAATTTATGAAAAACAATACACTGGGCTCTTTAATGTGGAAATATGTAGTGGAAAAATATAACCAATCCACAAAAATTGACACATATAATTTACCCTAGAAAACCTTGAAGGAAAAAATGAGAAAAGAGGAATTTTATTAGTTTCATGCCCATGGAAGAATTGGAAAAATTATAGTAGAAAATATAGAAAAATGTATCTAGTACAAGTAGAATTTCCTCCCCTTCCCTTGATGAAATTCTCTTTCTCCATCTTCCTTAACTTCTCTTGGAGATTTTCTTCTTCTTAATGTGTCTAGATCTTCCTCCACACTCCAATTTATAATCCTCTCATGACCCAAGATCTCCAAACTAAAATTATCTCTTAGAGATAAAATAATCCAACATTAACTAAAAATAGTATTCCACAGAGTTTCCTAACGTGGGGATGTGGGAACGTAGGGACCAAGGGCCTAAATTTTGGGACAACGAGGGGATAAAAACAAAGAAGTGGTGGGGGGTAAGTGATGATATAATAATTAAGGTAAATTAAAACTTCCAAGGAAAAATATGCAATATAACATCTCTGCAAGTGTCACATGAAAAGAAAATGAGTTTTCTAAAGTTAAAGGTTGCAAATGGTTTGTAATAGCATGTGCCATATAGAAAGAAACCTAGTGTCATCCCCGAAAGAGGTGGCAGAGGTGGTGGTTCTATGGGGGGCATCTCCCTCAAGTCCCCAAGTCTCAAAAATGTCCCACTACAAGGGATACAACTACTTTTTTTTTTGGGGGGGGGGATGCATCCCCATGGAACACTAACTAAAAATATAATTAATGTGTTTTTTTCACTAAAGATCACAAATTATTCACTTTTTACATGAACTAAGTGCATAGAAAATTAACAGGATGATTTTTGCATTTATAGACACCACACCTATGCAAAAGTGTTTTCTGGGCTATAAAAACTCAAAAAGTGTGAGAGATTTTTTTTCTATGAGTTTGAGAGAGGTCAAAAAAAGGCCACCATTTTAAGTAAAGCATTTGCATATTTAATGAGAGTTAAATATTTTGTAATCTAAGTATAGGGAGTCTCTACGTTGTTAACTGTATTTGTGTTTTATCCTTATCCATGCTTCTACATTTTTCTTACATGTCTACATGGGCACTTGAAATTTAGTAAAATTTAGCACATAGAACCAATCTATTATTTCTTTGTTGGATTTATATACATTGTTTGAAATCTCTCATTTTTTCATAGACTATGAGGATGCTAGCAAAAGTTGTAGAGTCTAATTGCACACTTCCAATTGCATTTACTTTAAAGTTTCTAAATCTTTTTTAACAAATCCATTTTATGTGTATCCTATGGTCTTTACATTCCATAAGATGTTTATTTAAACTCTGTAAAGTTTAATAAATTTTTAAATGGGAAAATTGTGGATTCAATCAAAAGTGCTTAGAGTTCATTCCATAAAGCTAAGAGTGCATACTATAGAGATTAGAGTGTATGTAACCACTTTTAGAATATTTTTTTGCAATGAAATTTTCATATCTTTCACCCTTCCTATTTATTTGAGTCATTTTATTAAAACAATTCACAATATCATTGTCTACTACCTACACAAATACCACACTACAATCATTCATTATTTTACAGAAATGGGGTAGATTGTTTAAACATAAGGTTTTGAGATGCTTTGAAGTTACACCATTGTTTGATCTCAAATTTTATCTAATATTCAATAGTAAATTTTCTTCAATTGGATTAAATTTGATTATAATTGTGCTTATAGTGCTTGTTTCTTGGGAAGTTGTTCTTGTTGGAATTAATGGGAAGTGTACTAAGAGGGGAGCGGTGAATCAGTACCTCTAAAACTTTTGTATCCTTTTAATCAATTAACCTTTCTGTAATCAATTGTACATCCATTCATCTAATCTATACTATCTTGATGCGAGTTATATCAATTCATTAACTTAACATACATGTGATCATTCATGAAAGTAATTAACACATAACAAAAGATATTATATCGCATAAAACTCTTGTGAGGAAGTAAAGACTGCAGTGGGGATGGCACCCACAAAATCTTCACTATCTGCAGATTGGAAGGGGTCGGTTAAGGCTTACAATTGATCACTTATGATGATCTACCTTGTTCAGAGTATCAATGGAGACCTGTTAAAGTCTAATCTGTTAAGATCTTTTGCAACATTGTTGAGTGTGCACTCAGTTAAGAGATTTGTAGTTGGACTGTTAAATCCATGTTCCTTGAAAGGATTTTTACACTTTGCTCCACTTGTTAGAATGATAGAAAATTAAAAATTAACCTGGTAAATGCAATATCCTATTGGTGATACAGATCCATATAAGTTTACATGAAAAATATTATCACCTTATGTGATTGAGTAATACCTCTGATTCTCGGTAGCCTCTATTCTTGGTTCTGATAACCAAATTGACCTTTTGTTGTTCTTGTTCTTGAAACCTTCAATCTGATCCATAGATGTGCTCATAGGATTCATTCATCTTCTCCTCTATATTCACATCCTTGTATAATGAATGATTACATCATCTATTTATGAGATGGATTGACATCATCAAGTTTTGAGAAAAACAATGTTAACTCTAAGATAAGGTTTACAACTATTTACCTTGATCTCCTAGTCTATGTGTTTTAAATCAGTTAGACTGATTAAAACACTTAGATTCATGTTTCCTGTCCCTAAAGAAATGGATTTAAAAACAAATCAATATCCTATAAATAGAATAAGCTTTCTTTATCTGATGTGGAAGTTAGATCCACTTTTTGCGGGCTACAATTGGCTCTCGATTCCTGACGGTCGGTTATGCTTGACTTTCCTTCGGTAATGTTCTGTCAGTTGTACTTTAACTATCTCACTAGTTTGCACTTTATCCTGCATGTCGGGTTCCTTTGTTAGGTCTCTCTTTATCTTTCTGTCTTTGTATTTTTGGTTTACACAATAAGTTGTGTCATCGGTTTGACTTTCTACTTAGCCATTTCAGTGATTAGTTGTATCTGACTTTTGGTTAACTCTTTGACCTGTCTTTTGGTGTAGGCTTACCGAAAGTTTTGTTTGCATACTAATGGAAAATTAATGTCATCAATCTCCCCCTTTGACATTAGTATCAACAAATGATATGTGCCAAATACTTACAAAATGTAAAGTATATACAACATATATAATCCTTAGTCATTTCATGACTCCCCCTATGTATATGTTAGTATATGATGATTGTCGGTGTAGTACTATATAGATGCATTTCTATTGGTACATCATATGTCTTATCTATATACATATCATTTTCCCATTTTTCATTTTTCAATATAACATATACATATCATTTTCCATTTGCCCATATGAATGAATGAATGAATAGATATCATTTTTTCTTTTATTTTGTACTCATATCATTTTCCCCTTTTTTTCTATAAAGGGCAAAGGTCTATGTAGGATTTGAGAAACATGCAAATCCACAGACCCCGAATACACCTGCATGCAAGAACCTGATACAAAGTAGAAGTACAAAGATGAAAAAGCAGAACTCAGAAGTTGCTCAGAAAGTGAGAGCGAAATTATAATCTGAATTCATTAAAGACAATTACAAAGTTTGACCTTATAAAGGTGAACGAAACCCTAAAAGGGAAAAACAAGGATGCACATTATTAATTAAGAATTAATTAATAATGCACCTAAGAGATGCTTAAGCAACTAGAGTAAAAATGAAATAATACTCTAACACCCCCCCTTAAGCTGAACGCAGGGAGAAAGCAGACCTAGCAAGACTAAGAAAGCAAGAAATGGGTCCCGGCAACAAGGCCTGATCAGGTACCCAGTACAAGGAAATCTCTATAAACCAGAGACAAAG
>MU228150.1:2842211-2853159 GCA_018584345.1 Thuja plicata | reverse complement strand
CCCATGATAACTCTTCTAAATGAAAAACAAACTGAGAAATCTGACCTTATTCCATTTAGATCAAAACCTGGCGCAAGAAGGAGGGAAACAAAAGCTGCAACTTTGACGCTGAAAATAGGAACTCAAACAGCCAAATCAGAAAACAAGAGTAGTATCATTGCATCTGTCTCGGAAACACCTTTTCAGTGATATTTCATTTTCCGAAAAAGGATGCCGTATGCCCAAGATATGGGCAAAAAACCACAAGTACCCCTAAAACACACCCTCACTGAAAAAAAATAGTCCTTAGCATAAACTTGACGGCCGTTTGGCCGTCACCGGACGTCGGCGGTGCGGTGGTGGCTTGTTGGTGGTGCCACCGGTGGTGGCGGCGGTCTGGCCGGGCGGCGGTGGCGGAAGAGCCGAGCGCGAGCAGCTGCCGGGCGGGGAGGAGGTGGCGGCGGGCTCGGCGGCGGGGCAGTGTCGCTCGGGTGGCGCGCTCCCCGCTGGCTGAGCGCGGGCGGAGCGCAGGCGGCGCGGTGGCGGCGCTCGCTAGCGATGCCCACCTGCACTTCAAAAAGCATGTTTTTTTGAATTTTTTTGTGAGGAATGCCTCGATTTTCGAGCCGTACTGCACTAGGAGGCCAAAATTTTTCCCCTGTGCTCACGGAGGCTAAACTAGTCGAGTTTTATATGATTTCGACTCTCCCGGGCCTTCTGAGCGCAATGGAAAAGTCTGTTTCTGCTCAATCTGCTCTAGAATATCATGCCTCCTTAAAAGTGATAAAAAACCCCAAAAAAGGGCTGTGGCTGTCATCTTCGAATCGTGGCTTCAAAGACCTTTGATCAGGCAGCAACAGGGTGGCTCTGATACCATGTAGGATTTGAGAAACATGCAAATCCACAGACCCCGAATACACCTGCATGCAAGAACCTGATACAAAGTAGAAGCACAAAGATGAAAAATCAGAACTCAGAAGTTGCTCAAAAAGTGAGAGCAAAATTATAATCTGAATTCATTAAAGACAATTACAAAGTTCGACCTTATAAAGGTGAACGAAACCCTAAAAGGGAAAAACAAGGATGCACATTATTAATTAAAAATTAATTAATAATGCACCTAAGAGACGCTTAAGCAACTAGAGTAAAAATGAAATAATACTCTAACAGTCTATACCTTACATCTTATCAAAAATGTGGGAGTGTGAAGACTTCATGTCTTCCATCATTTTCTCCCATTGTTCTTTTAGGTTCTCTAGAGCCATGTGCTCGAGTGTTATCTTTGAGTGCATTTCATAGATGTTGTTTGCTATAGACATCTCGGGGGTCGCTATTAGTTGCCTTGCTGAACTGATATGTTGTTGAAGCAGTGTAAGATTGGGTAGAAGTTAAGATTGGAGCTCAGTGACTTCTTCTCTGAAATGTGTCTCTGCTTCCCACTACTCCTGCCTTAACCTTTTGATCTCTATGATATTCTCATAATGCAACCTAACTGCATTGTCTCCATCGGTGGTTAGGCTACTAACATTGTTAGCTAGATCCACATCTAACTTTGCTATATTGTCACTATTCTCTTTAGTGAAATTGTCTAATGTGCTCAGTTTCTGAATCAAGGACATAGCTGCATTTATGATTGGATCTAATTTAGTAATGAATTATGAAAACTTTACCTTGTTCACTGTCACTTCTTGGCTGATGTTCTCAATGAGTTTCTGTTGGTACTTCAGCTCTGCTCTCTCCTCAATTTCCTTCTCAGCATCAATGTTCTGATTTGTTATTGCTTCGGTGAGAGTGGCTAGTTGATCTAGAATTGGATTTTTCTAATCAATATCAATATCTGACACAATTTGGTGTAATATATCCTGTGTTGTCTATAGTACCATGGAGTCTCTATGTTGTTTCCTCAACTTCTCCTGTAATGCCTTTCTTTGGCATATTTCACCATATTCCTATAGTGCCTCAAAATCAAGTGTAGTTGGGTCACATTTTGGTATTTCAATAAGTTCATCCAAGGTGACTTCCAACTTATTCTTCTTTGATTTCTTCTTCTTCTTTTGTGAGTCACTTGAGTGTAAAACTATTGCCAAATTCTCGGCTTTCTCAGTTGTGCTCGATGAAGTTACTTGTTGTGCTTCTTTTTGCTGCTTGGTGTCAATTTCAACTTTTTGGGTGTCTTTAGACATCTCCACATTCACCTTCAAATCATCGGTAGCACCTTTTTCAGTATCCTTAGTGTTGGAAACACTGGGGGGGTGAATCAGTGTTTAGGTAATTATTCAAATTCAACAACTTAAACATAAATCTATCATATAACACTTGAAGCTTAACACAAGATCACATAACACAAGATATGATTACAGGGAAACCTTTATTAGAGGAAAACCATGGTGGGAATTAGTACCCACAAATATTACACTAGTATAATGAACCTGTTAGAGTTCCTTTGCCCTGTTAGGAGCAGTCTTTACAATGTAAGTACAATGACCTGGTTAAGGTTCTTACCCTATTAGGATTCTTTTATAAACAACCTTGTTAGGGGTGAGGACTCACTATCCAAGAGATCACTGCTCAAAGAGAAAGAAGGCTACAACCTCCTGAGAATAGATATGCACTATATCCAAAAGTGAAGTGTTGTATGTGACACAGATGTCTGATCAGTTCCAGTTACACACTTATGCTCTTAAATTATTTAGGGGCTCTATCTCATACTGATATCTTCATACTACTCTACTATATATCTTCTTTGACTATTTTTATGACATCTCAAATGCATCTTTGCATTACATATATATCTTTATGCCTGAATAGACGTGACTACAAACAAGACCTTAGTCGGCCCATAAACATAATACACAATGCTTCCAAACAAATTGGCTTAAGCATGTTTACAAAAAAATTTAATATATGATTACAAACTTAATACAATAGGCACTTTGCCTTTACATAACAAAAGATTACACGCTAATCAAAATCTTGAAGTCAGCTTCATACTCTGTATTTTGAACTGCTAGTGTACTTGTTGTTTTTGTAACTTGTCTGTACTTCCATTCTATACCATGCGTGTATAGGGTAAGAATAATAAGATACCATAGAGTTTAAGTCTAAATGTGCATATCCTGATGTGGTCGTACGCACGTGCGCTGATGCCCTGATCGAATGCAAGTCACTATTCTGTTCTACCTTGTACACTTAGTCAATTTTCACTTCATAGTTTACTGTCAAAACTTCATATGACTTTGTTGCCATAGTGACAACACAAAATAAGCCATATACTCTCTGGGAGTCAACTTGCCAACAATCTCCCCCTTTTTCATTAATGGCAACAAAGGAATGTGGCCAAGTTACTCAAATTTGACTAACACAAAAATTGTATATCATTATACTTTATAATATATACTACTCCCCATATGTACACATATTCCTTGTATATTACACCCCCTTTGACATTAATGAAAAAGGTGTCAAAATTGTAAGTCTCTAGATACTTACTCCATATAGACATCTAGATATACAACCTGAAGATTCTTTATCTCTTGCTGCCAGAATGCCTTCATTGCATCAACTGTCTGGAGATGGGCGCATAGAGCATAAGTGAGCTTCTCCATTTTTATTAGGTCCATGCAGGGACCTTGATCATATGTGACAATAGTGGCATCAATCTGTTTGATTTTCTCATCCAGAACTACTAAGGAGGGCACTAGTGCATTCGTCAGTTGGGTATGTCTGATTCTTATCTTATTAATCTCAAATTTTTCCTTCTCAATCTTGTCAAGCTAAACTTGATAGATACTGTTGCATATGTTCATGTCTTGTGTGGATGTCTTGACTAATTTAATAACACTATCAACCATGATATCTTCCTCCTCTATCTTCTTGATATGTTTAGAGGTGAATTTCACCTTGTCCATGCAGTTGGCTATTACATTTCTGCCTTTAGTTGCCAACTCTTTCAACACAGATTGACCAATCTTCAATGATTTTAAATCTAAGGAAAAATTCTTTACTAGTTCATTCAACCTTTCCTTTTTGTACTCATCTTCTACAATTCTAGTGGCTGTCTACTAAGCTTGTAAAATGTGCTTTGAAGCTTGTTAGTTTACTATCTACATCATCAACTGACTGAATCTTTGCTACTTTCTTGTCCGTAGGTACTAGGTTATTTAGAATGTTTACTGATTCCAAGAAGAGAGGGTTTCTCATAACCTATTTCTCTTTGGATTTTTCCATGGCTATGACACTGATCTTAATTAAATCCTCTTCTCCCCATGCATCCATACTTGCTGAGTGAGGAGTTAAACTTGACAACAATGAGGTAGATGGTTGAATGGATGGTGTGAATATGATATTCTAACTAGTATCCATGCATTCACTTATAACTGGGATCTCCATGATAGGTGTCTCATTTTTTTGATTATCTTCCTCTTTGTTCAAGTATATTGAGTCTATAGAGGGAACTTTATCTTGTTGCAAAGATGTATCATCAGTGCATGCCTTCTCTATCTCTTCTGAGTTTACAAATGCTTTTTCAACTTTATCCATATCATTATCAGAAGAGGTCATAGATATCTTGATATCATCAATCACTATAGTATCCCCTGAATCTTTTGTTGTATCAGAGGCTATTGAGACTAAGGGCGCTGAGACCTATGGACCTATCTTAGGTGCATTTTGAATTACTAGTTTTGCAACCTGTTTAGGAGGAACTAGAGTTGCCTTAGCTGTAGGCGCCGTTGATGGATACATATTTCTATATAGAAATACCCACTCAAATGCTTTATGATTCTCTTCACCAATCAGATCATACTCCTTATTCATGATATGGATAATTCTTGTTTTGGTTCTTAGGTTTGGCTTTACTAAATCCAACAGAATGACTTTCTCATCATGCTAGCACACCGGGAGAAGACTATCCAATGTTTCTTCTCTTATCCTCATAACCTCTTCAATTGCTTGCCTTTTTAACATATCAAGTATGTTCCATACCTTGTCTAGTATGACAATCTTGAGTTCCAATACAGTCCTTTTGAACTTAATCATGTGAGAGATGATCATAGAATGAATCTTTGATTTGTCTATCTCTTGATATTTATCATATACATTCTTGAGAGATTCTAGTCTTCCTTCATTGAAAATCTTGTTCCTTAAGACATTAAGACTAGGTATGAAACCTACCTCAGGAGGAGCTTGTGTGTTCTTTACCTTTCTCCTTGTAGTTCTTGAGGATGGATGACTAGTGGGCGCTTGTTTCCTACCTCTAGACTTCTTGCTAGGTACTAATGGTGGAGATGTTTCCAGATCAATGGTGGTTGATGGCACAGATGTATCTTCATTTGATTTCTTCTTCTTCTTCTTGGGCATATCATCAGTCTTTTCTATTTTTACTTCTATGAGAGTCTTCTCAAGTTCTTTGGCTATCTTAGCTTCTCTAGCTTTGTTAAGATCTTCTTGTGTAACACCATGAACTTTTAGGATATTTGAGGCAATCCTTGATTCCTTCCTTTTGTTCTCAGTACTGTTTAAGATAGAATCAACTTGATTTGTCTTTTCTCTATAAGTACCCCATCTAGGTTCATTGGGATCGTTTGGCACAGATAGGAGGACTTGTGCATAACCTTCCAAAACATGTTCTTCGACTTCATAACATAGAGGGTGAATCCATTTTTTCCTAGGCTCAACTGCCTCCATGCAAGTACAGTCAGTTTCCACCATGAAGCATATGGTGTCTTTGTATTTCTCAACTATCTTCTTAGGTATCCTAAATCTCTTCTACATCTTGATCCTGAATGTCTTGATGTCCATGTCCATAGAATCCTTCACACTACTCTCTGATGTGGCTTATAGTGAAATCTGTGACATAGTGGGTTTGCTTTTGTCTAGGTAGAGATTTGCAACCTTTCCTACTATGTGGAAGTAGAGATATATGATTAGTGAGCCAAACCTGAATATCTTTCTCTTGTCATGCTTAATAGCTTAGATGTTGTCAATCAATTAAGCATGTAATATCTCACATAGGTTGTACTACGTATTATCATTCACCATTTTTATTGCTGCTAAGATAGTAGCTACAGATACACTGCTTAGTCTGCTTGCGTGCTGAAAATTATAACCTAGTATCATGGTGACTAGATTTATGTCATCTTCCTTGATGGGATCAACTATCATACCACACCTATCACTCCTAGATGAGCATGCTTTCTCAAATTGTTTCTTGACATCTTTACCAGTTGGAAGAACTGGTCCAGTCTTGGGAAGTCCAGTCATCTCATAAATTAGATTTGCAGTGATTCAGACAGGAACCTCACCTATCTAGTATAGATCATCATGTATCCTGCTCAGTAATATCTTCACCCATTCTAGCTCATATAACTCATGCACATTGGAATACTAAAAGATAGGGTTATCAGTGAGATGTGTGTATTCATCCTTGAATGTATAGTCTGGTTTCATCATAGAACCCATGAGAGATGCAATGTTTTTGTCTCCAACTATTTCCTTCTTGCAATAAACATATGCATGGATGTCTTCTACATGTATGACTCCAAGCTGAGTCCTAGAGAATGCTCCTTCAACATCATCTACTATGGACTTGAATGGATTCTTCTTAAAGACAAATCTCTTCCTCTCAGCAATGTCGAATACAACAGGGGTTGCCATACTTACTTGCAACTAGGTTAAGTAGGGTTTTGTGACAATTCTGAAATAACGCAACTGCTAGGGTTCCATTCCAAACGTAATCCATTCACAAACCAACTAATCCTTCAAGATGTAGTGCTTTGATGCTTGATGCTTATCTTATTTTTGAATGCTTCAATCTCAAATGCAAAGTGAGGTTTTTAAGATCTTTTTCCAATTTATATAAAGATCAATTGCATTTAATGATCGTTGTCGTAAAGCAATTTACAGAGAGAATTTCAAAATTTGTTCTGAATGAAGTAAAGGCAATGTGTGAATGCATACAACCTTATTTCATGATCACATGCATAAATCTATAGGTGCATACTCAAAGGTGAGTATACCAGCCACATAGGGGTTCAGAGCTAGAATAGCTCCCCCTACGACCATGAGGGTCAACTATTCAGAAGTAGAAGGTGTGTCCACTGAGGATGCATCTGCTACCTTGTTCTCTTCATTATCCTTCTTTACTTCAGCCCATATTTTATTTGAGTTATCTTTAGCTTCCACAAACTTGACTTCTCTTGATTCTTCAAACAAAGACTTCTTGGGATTCTCTTGTCCTTTTGTCCTTGATCTGCAAAATCTTGAGATATGTCCAGCTTTTCCACATGAGTGACAAATGATAGGAGGTCTGATGGTTTTGTTCATCATGCTTCATTGTTTGGTTGTGTGTCCATTTTAGTTACATATCTGACATGTAATATTTTGCAAGTTTATTTGAGGTTGATTTCTCTGACTGAATTGAGTTTGATTCCTTTGGTTCAGTTGTGGCTGATTTCTTTGATTTGTTCTACAATGAATAGCCCTATGACCAAACTTATTACAGGAGTAACAGTAACCATTGAAGGGTCTTACATTCTTAAAATCTATTTCCAAGTGTCCATGCTTTTTATAGGCATAGAAATTATGGTTGACTACCTTGTGCTTATCTTTTGGTGATTCTGCTTTAGTCTCTTCATGACTTTTAGTTTTCTTTTCTTCTGAAGATTCTGTTTGAGCTTACTTTCTTTCTTGTAATGAGTTGATCTCAATTTGAGCTAAACTGTATCCCATACCAGTGGTATCACCTTTTAGCTTTTATGCATAGAGATATGATTGAATCATATCAGAGCTTGTGTGTAGTTTATCAATCTTGTCTTTTGCTCGTGATAATTCAGATTCAATTTTGTTCTTGATATTTTCCAATTCCAAGATTTTCATATTTGCCTGCATGAGTTCTTCATCCAATTGTTTGTTTTCTTTGTTCTTCTCTTCAATAGCTATTAATCTATCAGTTAACTGATCATTCAATTCTTTTATCTTATCTTTTAGAGACATGTTCTCTTCATTCAGTTTCAAATCATTGGTGGAACAATATTTTAGTTCTTTCCTTTGTTTCTTGATGAGCATTTGTGAGCCATCAAATTTTAGTTTAAGTTCTTCATTTTCTTTCTCAGATCTGTCTAGATCTTCAAGGGCTTCTTCAAGATTATTTTTCAGATGTTTGAAATCTACTGAATCCATGATCTCCTCAAGTGGTTAAACTTTTCTCTCTGAGGACCAGGCTCTGATACCAATTATTGGAAACACTGAGGGGGGGGGGGGGGGGGGAATCAANGCGTGAATCAATGTTTAGGTAATTATTCAAATTCAGAAACTTAAACATAAATCAATCATATAACACTTGAAGCTTAACACAAGATATGATTATGGGGAAACCTTGATTAGAGGAAAACCTTGGTGGGAATTAGTACCCATAAATATTGCACTAGTATAATGAACCTGTTAGAGTTCCTTTGCCCTATTAGGAGCAGTCTTTACAATGTAAGTACAATGACCTAGTTAAGGGTCTGACCCTGTTAGGAGTCTTTTATAAAAAACCTTGTTAGGGGTGAGGACTCACTATCCAAGAGCTCACAACTCAAAGAGAAAGAAGGCTACAACCTCCCGAGAATAGATATGCACTATATCCAAAAGTGAACTGTTGTATGTGACACAGATGTCTGATCAGTTCTAGTTATGCGCTTATGCTCTTAACTTCTTTAAGGGATCTATCTCATACTGATATCTTCATACTTCTCTACTATACATCTTCTCTAACTATTTTAATTGGGCTTCTTGTTCTTTCTTCAAATTTTTGACTTCTTCACATAGTGCACTGTTTCTTTCCAGTAGATTTTCTATTGCTACATCACCCTCAGTAGAATCTCCATTCTGAAATGGATTTGTAGTGTCCTCTTCCTGATAATGAGTGTCATTCATTTGTTTGGCCAAATCTTTCCTTGCAGCCAAGGACTTCTTTAATTCTTGTCTTGCAGACTCAAGCTATTGGAGTGCTAGCTGAACATTAATCTTTTGATTCTCAATGACTTTACCCATCTTGTAGATCTCCATTTCAAGATCTGTATTCTCAAGCTGATTATAACCTTTTAGAGAACTCTAGCTTTGATACCAATTGTTGGAAATACAATAATGGGAAAGAAAGATACTAAGAGGGGGGGTGAATCAGATCTTCAAATATAAACACTTAATGCAAACTGATAACACATTCATACATAAATGAATCTAATGTAATCTCAAATAGCATCCACACCATGAAACAAATAACACATAACACAATAATTTGGTAACCCAAAAACCCAAATAGGTAAAACTGGGGTGGGGATGACACCCACAAAAGTCCTCACTACTGCAGTAATAAAGTGTACCTATTAAGGTTACAATGTTTGATTACAAAATGTAATCTACCCTGTGAAAGGTCTTCTCTATTAAAAGCTTCAGATCATTACAATCTACCTTGTTAAAGGATTTAAACTTACAATGAAGTAAGCACTCTGTTAAGAGATAAATAAAGGCCTGCTAAAACCACTCTGTTAAGATATTTTCACCTAATACAATGATTAGAAAGTCTCAAGTATTGATCCTTCGATATGCACTCTGATGCTGATGATGGATCTCCTCTTTTCAGTATCTCTTCTGATCTTATAATTTGATATACCTTTGCTCTGTTGTTCACTGTGTTATGTTTTTCTTGATCTCTGCTTGTTAAAAAAATAACCCTCTGTGCATTTCACTTCAAAATGTAGTCACTTCATCAATTTCTCTTCTGCCTCTTGCACATACATACAAAATAGGGTTTCAAAGCAATCTAATATATCTATACAGATCTGACAGTGAGATCTAGATCAACGATCAAGATCTGATATCCATGCCTTGATGGTAAAAAAATTAATGCTTACAATGAGTCATGCATTGGATAAAACAATTAAATGCATAACTAACTCCATAAAAAATATTAAATACACACAATGTCAGCCCAAAAAGCTTATACAAGTCAGTCGGATCACTTATCCTTTAAGTTTGTATCATTCCTAACAAGTATACAAAAAACTATTCTGCTCAGCACTTCACTGTTTTGTCACTCAGCATTTAACATCTTTGACTATACTCGGCTCGACAATGTAACTAGGCATATTGAAAAACTGCTCGACAATGTTGCTCGGCCTTACATAGTTTTTGCTCGGCCACAGTGATAGCCAACTAAAACTACCTAGATGAATGACTAAGTGTTGGTCACTAATAATCAATATAACTTAGAGATTAACAACGATATGTGAGCTTCTTTACCAAATTTGATCCCTTGCTAACCAGATGTGAGCCTAAACCGAAAATGACCCAAGAAATCTCGGATGTGAGCCTCATTTTCTGTGGTGCGAGGGCGTATCCCGGATGCGATCCTGAATGACTAAAAATGATCCTGTGACCGAATCCTAAGCATGCAAATTGGAAAAAAAGTGCTAGAAAATGAGGCCAAGTTGAAAATATTGCCCCACAGTGGGTGCCAGAAATGTGTGGTGAATATTTGGTACCTAATAAGAGGGACACAACACATCAATAAGTCATTGCATTAGTGTAAAAAGGTTAGATAAACATACAAAACCCACTAATATCGACCTATTTCCTTCTAACTAGGAAGAGTATGATTAGTAAAATAATCGCCCTCAGGTTATGCTACAATCAATGACATATACGACCTAGCATGAAGGATTTTAGTTTAAAAACAAGCTAAAAAGATGAGAAAGCATGCATCCTAGCTTTAAGAATGGAAATGAGAACAATGTAAAAGTATGAAATATGAAGTGAAATGTGATTCTAAAATTAATCTAACAGCATAACAATGCATTTACAATCTAAGGTGAAGGCTTCTTTTCTCTCAAAAATGGCTTCTATTTATAGAAGAATGAGAGAGAGGGGGGGGGGACAAGGTGAATTAATGAGTTAAGAGACTCATTAATGGAGGTGTAAGAACCATTAA
>MU228150.1:2818684-2842018 GCA_018584345.1 Thuja plicata | reverse complement strand
ATGGGTTGAGAAGGGTTAGAACCCAGGGTAGAAGTGGTTGAGATAGGTTAGGTTGGGGTTTGAGGGAATATTAATTAAATGAATTAAACTTATTTAATTCATTCAAAAATATAGGAATTAATTATTTGAACAATTTATTTTATTTTAAATAATTAGGGGACTATAGCCATTTTAATTAAATTAAATAGGCTAGGGGAATGGGTTACTTTGCAAGTGGGTAATTGATTTAGTGATTTATTTAATTCCTTTATAATTAAATACTATAGCCATGTTTGAATTTGGTTGGATTTGATTAGTTTTGAATTGATTTAAATCATATGGCTATAATAGTTAATATAAATTAGTGATAAAAATCACCTAGGATATTAAATTGGTTTGAAGAATTATGCCAAGCAGTAACAGGGTCGTTTGGACATAATCAGGGGTATGATCACACTTAGGGAAAATAGGGTCCATAGTTGGAATAGACCAAATTCAGGTGGTTACACTATCTTCTTCCCCAGTATTACGGGGACAGAATCATTCTCTTGGAGTTCTTCTGGCAGATGATGGACCTGCACACCTTCTTCACATTGAAGAAGGTCATTAATGTCCCATTTCCATTTTCATGCGGGAATTATACATGCAGCCTCGCCACAAAAAGGGAGGTAGATAATGAATTGAAAAACCTAGGACTGGTGGAATTCCACCACGCCAGGAAAAATTATGATCCTCTGGGCAAGATTGCCACAGCACTTTCCCGGGCATCCCCGGCCCCACAAAGAAGATATTGAAGATTTTTTGGCAGATTCTCAGGATAGCTTTGATCTTCGAGCCCATCAACATTCATGGATGTCCAAGGGACTCATGAAGATGCTTGACCTTCAGAATTTTTTGAAAGGTTTTTTAGATGACAGGCTGCTAGAGGACCCAGCCTACAAAGGAAAAGGATTAGACAAGTTAGATGTCCCTCCATTGGATTGGGCCACCCCAGAAGACTTGACAATTGAGGGAGTATGCCACCCAATTTTGGAGGCCAGTCATAATTATTTTTCTCAGGTGTGTCCCAAAAGCACCCGGAAGGGATCGATTGTCTGAAAGGCTGCTCCATCTTCCACCACTGCCAGACCTAGCACAAGCAAGGGGAAAGAAAAAGAGGGTACCCTAGCTAAATTTCCTCCCCAGGGCCCAACCCCTTTAATGGTACAACTACAACAACAAATGGAGTTGGCAAGGCTGGCCAGCCAGCAAATAAGCACCCAGATATCCTCTGGTCTCCCCATAACTCCAATGACATTTGCTCGCCCAGCAAGATCCCCTTCGTTGGCTGCGATGATGAGCAGATAGAATTCCACCGAGGTAGAGTCTACTAGTATTTTGGAGACAGGGGCCTCACTACTGAGAAAGAAGAAGAAAAGGGTGACCCCCACCCCAAGTGCGGCCGCTAGCCTCGATATGTCAGATGTGCCTCCAGTTGATGTCAGGTCAGATTCCCCCAAACTTGAGGAGATTCCTGACAGCCCTCCCCCACATGATGATTTTGATGATGTGTTTGCGGCAGATGAAATCATGAATTTGCATGAGGATATTGGCCATGCAGTTGAAAAGATTGTCATTCAAGATAAACAGGAGATCCCGGCAGAAAAGGGAGTCCTGAAAGAAGAAGTTGTAGTAGAATAGGAGGCCCAGGATGAAACATAAAAGGAGCTTGAGCAGGAGAGGACACCGGTCTAAGAGACCGAAGATACATCAAGGAAACCCATAGATGAGCAGCTGATGGTTGGGGAAACCAGACCTACAGGATCAACCGTACCCCCATTCATCATGCTCTAGATGCCTTCAATTATTTCGAGTGATTAGGTGCCCCAGAACACATTGAGTGAGGTAGTAATGGTAGCTGCATTGTTAAACTTCAGCCAGAGACCCCACCCACCTCTAGAAGATGTTCCAGCGGAGGAAAATGTTCTAGTAGATGAGGCAGATGAAGAAAAAGAATAGTAGCAACAGGACGACTGGGGGCCCCAGAGAATGTAAATGTCAGATCAATTGATGTCAGGAGGGACGAGGATGTCCCTGAAGATATAGGAAATATCGATGCCAGATAAAAAGTTCTAGATATCACAATAGAGGATGCCAACATGGAAGAAAATACGGATGCCTCCAGAGAGCAGGAATTGGAACATGATAAAGGAAAAGAGCTCGATAACACTATACATCCTGAGAATGCACCGCTTGATTCTGAAAAGGGTCTAGATGCCCAGGTCTTAATAGTAGAGCCATCCCCACCACCCGAATGGCTAGTAGAATGAAGAAAAATAAAGGCCCTGGTTGTCACATCAGGCGTTCCACTCTCCTTGGCCGAAATGATGGCCATAAATACAGAGGCTCAAAAGCCTAAGAAGGCACGGGCAGTCCATACCCTCCACACTGGTCCAAAAGGAAACACAGTTGCAACTATAGCAACCCCTCCTCCAGATGTAGATGCAGCGGTCATAAGGCCTGAAGATTACAATATCACATAAGTGGCACTAGGGAGAAGAGATAAGCAGGGTGAACTGAACTTACTGAGAGAGGCCACCAAAGAAGTGGAGGCCCGGTATGCCAAATAGGGTCAGAAGTTAAAGGAGAAAAAAGAGACCAATTCTAATCTCCTCACACTTCTGGAAAAACTTACATAGCCTTTGGCTGAGATCCACCCAGAAACCTCTTCCTCTAGATTGCCACTTGCATAGGGTGACATGGATTCTCTCCGGGTCATGAAGAAGAAGGTGCAAGCTGTGGATGGGTGGGCTATCAAGAAAGTAGCTGTCATAAGAAAATTTATAGTGGCATCCCTCCCTGATATTTATCGGGTTGACCTCCTTATCCACCAAGCAAGTGGCTCCGCTATTGTATGGGAGCAAGACTTAGAGAAGTATGAAAAGTGGAAGGCCGGGTTGGAAGAAATTTGCAACATCAGAGAAGAAGCTACCATGGAGGCGGGTATTTTAGGATATGAATCATATGATTCCCTCCAGTCCTAGTACTCTAGACTTGGCCTTAGAATCAAGGTATGCAAGGAACGAGTTAAGGCCTTGAAAGAAAAGGTGACCGTGGCTCAATATCCCTTGGGCCTATTTCAAGCATTTGTGGTTGGAGTATCGCAAGTCGATGTTAGAAACACTGAGAGGGGGGGTGAATCAGTGTTTGTCTATTAATTATATTTCAGCATGTTAAACATAAATCAAACATACATTCAATGAAGCTTTAATACAAGAAATCATAACACATGATATGATTACAGGGAAACCTTGATCAGAGGAAAACCCTGGTGGGAATTAGTACCCACAAATATTGCACTAGTATAATGAACCTGTTAAAGTTCCTTTGCCCTGTTAGGAGTAGTCTTTACAATCCAAGTACAATGACTCTGTTAGGAGTCTATTATAAAACCCTGTTAAAGGTGTATGGCTCACTGCCTGAGCTCACTGCCCAATAAGATGAAGGCTATAACCTTCTGATAGTTGATATACACTATATCAAAAATGAACTACTGTGATGACACTATTGTCTGATCAGTTCCATTTATGTGCTGATGCTCTTACTCTCTTAAAGAGCTTTATCTCATACTGACTTCACTCTACAGCTCTTCTATGTCTTTCTCATGCATATTCTTCGACACTTGTAATATACATTTACATTACATATTTATATGTTCATGTTTGAATGGACGCGACCCAAAACAAGACTATAGTCGGCCCTAAAAAAAAATACACAACGCTTCCAAAAAAATTGGCTTAAGCATGTTTACAACAAGACTAAAGAAATTATTACAAACATATAATCAAAGGCACTTGGCCTTTACACAACAAAACAATTCACGCTGATCCAAAAACCTAAGTCGACTCCATGCTTTGTTTTCTGAACTGTAATAGTACTATTCTTCCTGTAACTTATCCATACTATCATTTCGTACCATGTGTGTCTGGGCTTAGTATGTACTCATGTCATAGAACATATATCTAAGTGCGCATATTCTGATTCAATCTCTCGCATGTTTGCTGATGTGCTGATTGTTGTATATCTTTGTCTGCCCTATTTTCCATACTTAGTCATTTTGTCTTTCTTAATAGTAACTTAATATGACTTTGTTGCCATAATGACAACACAAAATAAGTCATATATCCTCTGGGAGTCAACTTGCCAACAATCTCCCCCTTTGTCATTAATGGCAACAAGGGATTGTGGCCAAGTTACTCAAAATGACTTAACACAAAAAACTATACATATATTACTCCCCATATATAGACATAAATACATTACTCCCTCTTTGACATTAATGACAAAGGTGTACAAAACTATAAGTCTCTAGATACTTACTCCAAGTATACATCTTGATACATAATCTGAAGAGACTAGATCTCTTTCTGCCAAAATACCTTCATTGCATCAACTGTTTGGAGATGGGCGCAAAGGGCATATGTTAACTTCTCCATGTTTATTAGATCCATGTAGGGACCTTGATCATATGTGACAATGGTGGCATCAATCTATTTGATGTTAACTTCTAAAAGTGCTAAAGAAGGTGCTAGAGCATTCCTCAGTTGGGTCTGCCTGATTCTTATCTTATTGATCTTGAATTTTGCTTTTTCAATTTTGTCCAACTTTCCTTGATAGACATTATTACAGATGTTCATGTCTTGGTTGGATGTATCAACTGATTTTTTAATATTGTTTACCATGATCTCTACCTCTTCTATATTTTTGATATGTTCAGAGGTGAATTTCACTCTGTCCATGCAGTTTGCTATAACCTTCTTACCTTTAGCTGCCAACTCTTTCAATATAGATTGTCCAATCTTTAAACATTTTAAGTCTAACATAAAATTCTTTACCAATTCATTCAATCTCTCCTTTTTATACTCATCTTCTGTAATTCTAGTAGCAGAGTCTACTAGGTCTGTAAAGTGTGTTTTGAAGCTTGTTAGAATGCTGTCGACATCTTCAACTGATTGAATTTTGGATACTTTCTTATCTGCGGGCACAAGATCATTCAAGATTTTTACTAATTCCAAGAAGAGAGGGTTCCTCATAACTTGTTTCTCTTTGGATTTTTCCATAGTTAGAACGTTGATCTTCATTAAGTCTTCTTCTCCCCATGCATCTAGACTTGTTGAGTTAGGAGCTAACCTTGACAATAATTAAGTAGATGGTAAAGTGGATGGAGTGAATATAGTATTTTGACTGGTATCCATGCATTCACTCTTTACTGGTATCTCCTTGACTGGTGTCTCATTATCTTGAGTATCTTTCTCTTTATTCAAGTCTATTGGATCATTGGAGGGAACTTCATCTTGTTGTAAAGATGTATCATCAGTGCACATCTCTTCAGTGCTTACAAATGCTTTATCAACTTTATCCATGTCATTGTTAGATGTTGTCATGGATATCTTGATATCATCAATCACTATAGTATCTTCTGAGTCTTTTGTTGTATCAGAAGTTATTGAAACTGAGGGCGTTGAAACCCGTGGACCTGTCATAGGTGCATTTTGAATCACTGGTTTTGTAACCTATTTGGGAGGAGGTAGAGTTACATTTGTTGTAGGAACCATTCATGGATACATGTGTCTATCCATAAACACTTGTGAAAAAGATTTTTCTATCTCTTTCCCAACTAACTCATATTCCTTGTTCATAATATGAAGTGTTCTTGTCTTAGTTCTTAGATGAGGCTTCACCAGATCTAACAGAATTGCCTTATCATCATGTGAGCATACAGGGAGAAGATTATCCAATGTTTCTTCTCTTATCCTCATATCTTCCTCAATTGCATATCTCTTCATTATTTCCAGTATGTTCCATAACTTATTAGGTATCACTATTTTGAGTTCTAGAACTGATTTCTTAAACTTAATCATATGAGAGATGATCATAAAATGTATCTCAGATTTATCTATCGCTTGATACTTGTCATAAACCTTAGAAATTGTGTCTAGTCTTCCTTCATTAACAATCATGTTCTTTAGGACATTTAGACTAGGTCTGAATCCTACTTCAGGAGGAGCTTGAGTATTTCTTACTGTGCTCCATGTAGTTCTTGAGGATGGGTGACCTATGGGCACTTCCTTCCTTCCTCTAGACTTATTGCTTGGTATAGAAGGTGGAGATGAGTCTAGGTCAATGTGGTAGAGGGCACAGAGGTGCTCTCTACTTTCTTCTTCTTCTGGATGTCATCAGTCTTCTCAAGTTCTTTTGTAATCTTAGCTTACTTGGCTTTATCTAAGTCATCTTGAGTGACTCCCTACTCTTAGGATGCTAGATGTAATTTTGGATGCCTTCCTTTTGTTATCAGCACTGTATAATATAGAATCAACTACATTAGTCTTCTCTATGTAAGTGCCCCACCTGGGCTCATTACGATCTTTGGGCGCAGACAAAAGAACTTGTGCATATCCTTCTAACACATGTTCCTCCACTTCATAGCCAAGTGGGTGAATCCATTTGGTTCTAGGTTCAACTACCTCCATACAAGTGCAATCTCTTTCTACCATGAAACATATGGTCTCCTTATATTTATCGACTATCTTCTCAGATAATCTGAACCTTTTCTACATCTTGATCCTGAATGTTTTAATATCCATGTCCATGGCATCTTTCACATTTCTCTCTGATGTGGCTTTAAGTGAAATTTGATAAATTGTAGGTTTGCTTCTATCTAGGTATATATTTGCAACCTTACCAACAATGTGGAAGTACAAGCAGATGATCAAAGACCCAAACCTGAATGTCTTGTTCTTGTCATGCTTGATAACTCGAATGTTGTCAATCAATTGAGTGCGCAATATCTCACATAGATTATACTGAGTGTTATCCTTCACCATCCTTATAGCTGCTAGAACTATGGTTGCTGACACACTATTTAGTCTTCTTGCATGCTGGAACTTGTAACCAAGTATCATAGTTAGAATCTTTATGTCATCTTCCTTGATAGGATCAACTGTCATACCGTGCTTGTCAATTCTAGATAAACAAACTTGTTCTACTTGCTTCTTAACATCCTTGCCAGTAGGAAGAACTGGTCCAGTCTTAGGAAGTCTAGTTAAATCATGGATTAGGTTAGAAGTGATGCAGACAGGAACCTCACCTATCCAGAAAAGGTCATCATGTATTCTGCTCAATAATATCTTCACCCATTCTGGCTCATAAAACTTGTGCGCATTAGAGTACTCAAATATAGGGTTATCAATCAGATGTGTGAATTCATCCTTGAATGAGTAGTCTGGTTTCATCATGGATCCCATAAGAGTATCTATTTTGTTGTCTCCTACTATTTCCTTCTTGCAGTAGATGTATGCGCGAATATCTTCCATGTGCACGACTCCGAGTGGAGTTTTGGAGAATACTCCTTCAACATCATCTAGAATGGACTTGAATTGATGCTTCTTAAAGACAAATCTCTTCCTCTTAGCAGTGTCAAAAAAAATTGGGGTTGCCATACTTACTTGGGACTTGATTAAGTATGGTTTCACGATAATTTGAAATGGTGCAACTGCTAGGGTTCTGTTCCAACTTCTTATCTATTTAATTAAACACCAAATTTGTTGTGCTTCCATGCTTTGATGCTCAGTGCTCTTGTGCTTTCCAAATTCTATAATCTCAAATGCAAATGTGAAGAAGATCAAACATTTACATCTTTTTATAAATGTTACTGCATTTAATGTTTGCAACCGTACGCAGTTTTCACAAAGAGTTTCAAACTTTGTTCCAAATGCATTATAGACAATGTGTGTATGCATACTGCTATATCATGTGATCATAAGCATGGATCCATAGGAGCATACTTAGAGGTGAGTATACCAGCCGCACAGGGGTTCTGAGCTAGAATAGCTCCCCCTAAGACCAAGAAGGTCTATTCAACCAGAAGTAGAGGATGTGTCCACTATGGATGCATCAACTACTTTGTTCTTTGCATTTTCTTTCTTCACTTCAACCCAATTTTTTCTTGAATCTTCTTTTTCTTTAACAAACTTGACTCCTCCTACTTCTTCAAATAGTGATTTCTTAGGATCCTCTTGTTTTTGAGTTATGGATCTACAGAACCTTGAGATGTGTCCAGCCTTTCCACATGTGTGACAAATGATAGGAGGTCTGATGTTTTTGTTCATCATGTTGCACTGCTTTTTTGTGTGTCCATTGTAGTTACATATCTGACATGTAATGTTCTGTAAATTTCTTAGAGGCTGATTTCTCTGATTTTTTTGATTCATATTTCTCTGATTCTGATGTGACTGATTTCTTTAATTTTTTCTGCAATGTATAGCCCTGTGACCAAACTTATTACAGGAGTAACAATAACTGTTGAAAGGTATTACCTCTTTGCAATCTCTTTCCAAATGTCCATATTTATTTCATGCATAACAAGTTCTATTAACTTGGTTGATTTCTCCTTTGGGTGGATTAGTTTTAGTTTTTGTAACATGTTCAACTTTCTTTGCTTCTGAATATGCTTCATGAGCTTTCTTTCTTTCTTTCTTTCTTTCTTTCTTTTTTTCAATGAATTGATTTCAACTTGTGCTGCAATGTATCCAACACCAGTAGTGTCACCTTTTAGCTTTTGTGTATAGAGCTGAGATTGAAGTAAAATAGAACTTGTGTGGATTTTATCAATCTTATCCTTTGCTTCTGTTAATTCAGATTTCATCTTTTTCTTTATGTTTTCCAATTCCAAGACTTCCATGTTTTCTTGCAAAAGTTCATCTTCTAATTGTTTTTTTTCTTTGATCTTTTCTTCAATAGCAATTTGACTGTCTGTTAGCTATTCATCTAGATTTTCAATTTTATCTTTCAGAGACATGTTCTCTTCATTCATCTTTTTGACCATTTTTCCTAAATCACTTGTAGAACAATCTTTCAAATCTTTTCTCAATTTCTTGATAAGCATTTGTGAGCCATCAACTTTCAGTCTAAGTTCTTCATTTTCTTTTTCAGATCTTTCAAGATCTTCAAGAGCTGCTTCAAGATTATTTTTCAAATGTTTTGCTTCTGCTGAGTCCATGATCTCCTCAAGTGGTTAAACTTTCTTTCAGAGAACCAAAGCTCTAATACCAATTGTTAGAAACACTGAGAGGGGGGGTGAATCAGTGTTTGTCTATTAATTATATTTCAACACTTTAAACATAAATCAAACATACATTCAATGAAGCTTTAATACAAGAACTCATAACACATGATATGATTATGGGGAAACCTTGATCAGAGGAAAACCCTGGTGGGAATTAGTACCAACAAATGTTTCACTAGTATAATGAACCTGTTAAAGTTCCTTTTCCCTGTTAAGAGCAGTCTTTACAATCCAAGTACAATGACCCTATTAGAATTCTATTATAAAACCATGTTAAAGGTGTATGGCTCACTTCCTGAGCTCACTGCCCAATAAGATGAAGGCTACAACCTTCTGATAGTTGATATACACTATATCAAAAATAAACTACTGTGATGACACTGTTGTCTGATCAGTTCCGTTTATGCGCTGATGCTCTTACTCTCTTAAAGAGCTTTATCTCATACTAACTTCACTGTACTACTCTTCTATGTCTTTCTCATGCATATTCTTTGACACTTGTAATATACATTTACATTACATATTTATATGTTCATGTCTGAATGGACACGACCCAAAACAAGACTATAGTCGGCCCTAAAAACAAAATACACAATGCTTCCAAAAAAAATTTCTTAAGTGTGTTTACAACAAGACTAAATAAAATATTACAAACATATAATCAAAGGAACTTGGCCTTTACACAACAAAACAATTCACGCTGGTCCAAAAACCTAAGTCGGCTCTATGCTCTGTTTTCTGAACTGTAGTAGTAATATTCTTCCTATAGCTTATACGTACTATCATTCTATACCATGTGAGTCTGGAATTAGTATGTACTCATGTCATAGAACATATATATAAGCACACATATTCTAATTCAATCTCTCGCACATGTGTTGATGTGCTAATCATTGTATATCTCTGTCTGCCCTGTTTTCCATACCTAGTCATTTTTTCTTTCTTGACAGTAACTTAATATGAATTTGTTGCCATAATGACAACAAAAAATAAGTCATATATCCTCTGGGAGTCAACTTGCCAATAGTTGATCCCTTCACCACTGGGACGTGCACCTTGGAGGACTACATCCTAAGCAAATTTGATGAATGGATGGAATCCCTATATCCAGTTGCTGGAGATTTTGATAAGGGAAAGTTAACAAGATTATCCAAGATGATGATCCAGACACATGATGTCATGAAGATGGTGGATAAATTCTAGAATGGGGCCAGAGATATTGAGGAAAAATTGAAGGTTGTTCATAGTCAATGGGACAGTATCAGAGACATAGATGAAGGCATAAACCAAGTTCTAGAGGTATTCAAAAATAGTAAGAAACAATAAAGTTCTCTAGAGTCTAGGGAATTCCATCAACCATGCGTTAGTGTTATTATTTATTCTTTGGGGGCACTAGCTTCTGGATCCTGGAATCCCAAATCCAATATTTTTTGAATTCTTTAGAGTGAGCCGTGTCCTGGTTCCCAAAACCGACCGGTCACTTTCAATGTAGTTAATAAGGATGTCAGAAGGTGGGTGACTCTAGCAAGGCACGTTAGCTCGACAAGTAGGTTCTGATAGGTAGTATTCCCAAGGTGCCTCTCTAACATGACACCTGGCGCATCGGAGATAGTGGGCCATTTTCACATTGATGAGGCATGTAGCCTCAATCCCTAGGGGATCGAGTTTCTTCTTTTCTCCTTCTGGCTCTCTTCTTAAGGCTGATTCTTCCACTCCTCTTTTCTTGTCTTACTCTTTTGACATGTCAGACCTTTTTCATATCGAGGTCTTTGTAACGTGGCACAAGTAGTATCGACCATCAAAAATTGTATTATATTGTTTAAAGTGTAAATTAAGTTAGGAGAATATTAGGGCAAACTTGTGTATAAATAATAAGCCCGACCACATTCTAAGGGTCATCAAAATTGATATTTGCAGTCCATAGCTATAGCACTTAAAATTTTTCAGTTCTTAGTTGCAGAGCTCAATGCTCCTTAGTTGTTAGAAGTTCCCAGTAGTTGGATGCTCCCTTGGAGCCATCATTATTATATGCACTAGTGTTGGCTGGAAGCATGTTAATGAAGAGTGAAGGATTCTCTCAATGATGTTGTTAGCATTTTGATCTCTGGATTAACGATCTTTTTGTGTTGTATGTTCCTTATGTCCCTTTCTCTAATGTTTTAAGTAGATTAACGACCTTGTTTTCCCTCGCTATTGGATAAGTATGAATTGTTGGTCCTATGCTTATTCAGTATTTAGTGTATCATGTTAGAGTATGGTTGATGTTTTGAATGTTTTTCATAAATTATAAGCAGATGGAATATTTCTAACCTGGATGTATCTTTTGAAGTTATTTCGTAACTAGCGAATTCTTGTAGCAAGCCTTGTCTACCTAAATCCCCAGAAAGAACAAGCTGAGATAACCAGCTATCCCCCAAACAAAAATAGTCACACTCCCAACTGAGCCCCCACACTATGGAGACCCAACTCTCAGGTGCTTGAAGCCCTGGAGAATCTCATTTCTCCAGACAACCTTTATAGGAAAAGTTGGTCAGTACCCTAGTGCCCGATGACAACTTACATCTATTAGCGGACCTGGTCACAAAGTCCCATCAACAAAAGCTAGTGCCAGAAGGAGGGCATGAGCTCATCCCCATCGGAAGATTTTGACTTTTCACCACCTCAGAGTTCCCCAAGCCGTAGTTTCAGAAATCAGACCTTTAGTGGGATTGGGTCATTTTCACCCATGAGATTCAAAAGAATCCTTAGATCAGCCCCCAACCCAAGAAGGTTTGATGAACTTGAGCCTCCTGCTCGAAAGAAAAGGACCCCAAAAACCAAACCATCAGCTAGCCTTGTCTGGGGATCGAGCACATCCTATAATACCAAACTTTCCCAGATGATCCTAGTGATTAACACTCAGTCTATCTAGAATATAACACACCTGATGGCTACATATTTTGGAAATACTGGGTCCCCAATGGGATAGTTTCTAGCTGCTACCCATGATCTTCCTTTGCACCCAAAGAAGATCTATCCCCGGTATGAGAAATTAGGCTCGCAAACTATAGAAGAACATTTGCAGGCATACAAATATGCCATGAACCGGCACCAAATCCAACATGAGGACATTGTGACTTGGATGTTCCTCCTATCCTTGGGGAAAAATGAATTGAACTGATACCTCAACCTGCCCACCAACTCGATCAACAGTTGGCAGGAAATGGAGGACACCTTCTTGGCAGCCTTCCGCATACATGTGGACCCAACATGGTCCCACAACTAGTTCATCTCCATCAAGAAGGAACCAAACAAACCCTTCCAGCATTTAACCATTGGTTCCAGCACTCCTTGAAGCAGTGCATAGGTCCTTTCATCCCATCCATGGAGGTGACCATAAAAACCTATCTGAATGCAATGGACCCTTTCGTTGCCACTCTCCTTTGGAGGACTACCACCCCCAATGACCGGGATACTATGGAAAAGGTTTACAACCTAGCCCTAGTGTTGTCCTGGGGTCTAAACAAAGCCCCAGGTGGGATTGGGCATAACTTACACTACAACATGATACCCGGCAGAACTTCTTACATTGGGGGATACAACCCCAATTAGGCAATGGGTGCCCCAGCGATGGTTGTGACCCCACCACCACCGATAGACCAATAGGCCTAGTATGTATACCCATCACAAGTTCAGATGGCACTATTTCTGGAATATTTCCCCTAGAATCAACCACAGAAAAATGCAACAACCACAGACACAATCCTCCAGAGTGTCTTTCTTCTAGTTGCAACCAGTTGGAGGATTTCTGCCCTCGACTCCAATCAATTCTGCTACCTTCCTAGGGAATCAACAACAGCAACTGTCACATTGTGACAGGAACACCTAGCTGTCTGCTAAGGTTGAATCCCTCTAGCGAATGTTGTCTACATTGACTATGGACATGGGATAGCTAAAGGCAGGGTCTTCGGCATACCACAATGCCAATTCCAAGAGAGGGAATATCTACTTTGGCCAGTGAAATGCTAACGCCAAAGGAAGGAATTATAACAATGGGCCCCAGCCTAACCAATAGCAGTGGAACAACAACACTAACATTGGAGGTCCTCCTCTAAACCAAAATACCAATTAGGGTAATGCTCAGCCTTCACATTTCACGCCAGTCATGGAACTCTAGCCCTTGACCAGGTGGTGTAGATTGCATGATATAGGCTCTCATTCTAAGGTAAATTGCACCACTCTAAAGAAGGTCATCATGATCTCCCAGTTAGACAGAAAATAAAATGTGGATCCCTCAAAAACATCCGCACAAGAGCCCACTCACAGTGCCTTCACCTGTGAGACCATCTTCTACGGGATAGACCAAGAAGACAAAGAAGAACCCAGATTGTAGGGGTTCTTTGATGAATCTATTCTGGCCTTTGAGGCCAATGTTTTCACCAGCCCACGGACTCCTTACAACACCTAGAGTCATGCTAGTAAAGGACTAGTCTACACGCCCATGCCTCCCAATGACACCCCTCCTCAGGAAAATGCTACTGATCATTCCTTCCCACCAAAGGGGTCCGGCTTTAACCAAGGTAAGGATCCAGCCAAGGGAGGTGCACAATTCCTTGGGGGAGGTTTGATATCGCAAGGGCATTAGAACAAACCACCACCTCCATGACCCTGATGGAGGTTATACTGAACTGTCCCGAGAAGAGGAAGTCTCTTTTGAAGCTCTTGGGGAACCTAGAAGCTATCAACCACCCACCCAAGACTGTCACCTTTGATGACGCCAACGCGGTTGTCTTTCAGGGAAACACAGAGGATCCTCCCTTCTTGTTAGGATTGAACATACAAGGGAAGAATCTCCATAACTGCTTGGTAGATTCAGGTGCTTTGAACAATGTCATGCCCTTACCAATATGCCAGAAGCTTGGATTCCAACCCACCCCATCCAAAGGCACAGTTTTCCAACTGGATAAGACAGTAGTAAAAATGGTGGGTGAGCTGAAAAACGTCTGGATTCAGCTCATCTAAGACCCCCAGATAGAAAGCGTAATCGATATCTAGGTGGTAGACATCCCGGAGACATATGGGATGTTGCTGAGTTGAAATTGGTCTAAGTCCCTTGATGGGTATTTCTCCACCAATTTCTCCCATTTGTGGCTCCCTTGGGAGGGGCAGTTGAACCAGATCCGGGTAGAAAGTGAGCCCAGAATGAAGTAGGCCCTCACAGAACTAGGGAGGGTAAATGAGGTCCTTTTCTGTGATACTTCCCCCAGGGTGTATAAACCCCTAGAGATCTTGACATTTGATGTTATCCATGGGGAATATCCCATTGTCTCTTAGAGAGCCCAGGACCTAGATGAAAAAATGAGGGATGAAGTTAACTCACAAGGTAGCATAGCGACTCTTTCTACTCTCTTTTCCAGTACCTAGTGTCAGGTGCATTATCATAAACATTCAAAATTAGAGTGTGAGCCTTGCCTCTCTGCTGCTACCTGACACATCGATACCTTCTAGGAAGAGGGACATAAAGAAAGCATGTCTGGGCCTAGTAAGTCCCTTAGCAGTGCCCATATGGTGTCGTTGGTTTAGGCATCTCAATCATAGACTTTCTGAGAGGAAAACCTCACCCACATGACCTCGGAGCTCCAGGAAACTACTCCCCACAACCCCAGAAATAATCCAAAGACCACTTCATCCTCCCAGCCCCAAATAATGAATGATGACTTGTGGACCTTAAATTTTGACGGGTCCCAATCTAAACAAGGCTACGGGGCCGGAGTGGAATTGATCAACCCATGGGGAAAATCCTTCCTCACGTCTTACAGGTTGCAGTTCAAATGCACAAACAACATCACGGAGTATGAGGCTTTGGTCCTCAGACTCCTATTTTCTTTGAGAAAATTAATCACCCACCTTCGGGCACTAGGTGATTTAGAGCTGATCGTCAAACAGGTTCGGACCCAATATACCTGTCATGACAAAAGGATGGCTGCATACTGCAACTGGACATGGAGCCTCATCAAAGATTTTGATGCATTTGGCATTGAACTTATTCCCCATAAAATAAACTATGTTCCAGACACCCTTGCTATTTCTGCTAGTACCCTAGAGCCAATGGCCGGCTCCTGCCTCTAGAAATTCTTTGTTGAGATGGTCCCCACCCCATCCATACTAGACAATGTCACCCATTTTCAAGTCTTCAAGGATGACTAGCATATCTTGGCCTTCATGGCCAATGTTGGTGTCTTCAAAGATCAGATAGTGGAAGAACGAGACCACGACAATACTGGATAGGGTGATGAAGATGACAGGATCATAGACTTGCCAACTAACACCATCCCCAAGGGGATGGTATTGCTAGAATGAATCTTTGACTCAGACCCTCAGGGCCGGGAAAAGATATCCTCCTCCTCTAAGGGAGGAAAATTTGAGAAATTCAACATTAGCTAGGTTGGTGAAGAGAAACTGGTACACATTGGAACTTCCTTCTCCCTAGAGGAGAAGGAGAAGATTCTCACGGTTCTTCAAGAATATATTGATGTAATCACATGGCGGTATGAGGACTTGAAAACCTATGATACATCTATTATGACTCATACTATCCCACTTAAACCTAATGCTAAGCCTTTCTGGAAAAATCAACAACTAGTCAACCAACTGATCAAGCCTCTAATTCATCAGGAGGTTAAAAAAATACTGTCAGCTTGGATCATCTTTCCAATCTGGCATACTACGTGAGTTGCCAACCTTGTCCCTATGTGGAAGAAAAGTGGCAAGATCCGCCTTTGCGTGGATTTCTAAAATTTAAATAAATCCTCCAAGAAATATAATCACCCTCTCCCCTTGTTGGATGAGGTATTGTAAATCCTGAATGGATCACAGATGATGTCCTTCCTAGCTGGGTACTCTAGATACAACCAAGTCATGGTTAAATATGAGGATAGAGATAAAATGGCATTCACCACCAAGTGGGGGACATTTTCTTATCAGAGAATTCCCTTTGGCTTGATCAACGCAAGGGCCACATTTCAAAAGGTTATGGACATCATGTTCTAAGGCCTAGTTAACTGGTGCATAATCATCTACATGGATGATTTGACCATCTTTTCCCAGGACAGGCATGATCACTCCGCCCACCTTGCCCAAATCTGCAAGAGATGTCATCGGTACAAAATATCCCTTAACCCTAAGAAATGCATATTCAGGGTCACTGAAGGGAAGTTTCTTGGGCATATCATCTCTGAGAAGGGTATATCCATGACAAACCTCTTGATCATGCTCTTTTTGGATGCAATTCTAGGAAGCCAATTGGCCTAGGATTTGCAAATCATAATAAGCACACTAATCCTATCCTTGATAAGTCAGATAGTGAAGATGAACCAGAATACATACCTAATTTGACAAATCAGCAAGACATGTGTGAAGATTGGGTCCCTTCCACTAATCTTCTTTGGGGAGATTCAGATGTTCCGGTCACCCATGTGTCAGTTGCAACTTTAGAGTAGGAATCAGATGTAGAAGATCCTTTCAGAGAATGTCAATGAAAGAATCTTGTTCGTTTAATGGAAAGATAAGGTGCTACCCTTGATGACACTAGACCTTCCACATCATGATGTCCCAAACCTTCATGGTGTAAACCTCCTAGTCACAGTTCAAATACAAGTTCATATGAGTATGAATGAGACTCCTTCTTAGAGTCTTCCATAGTTGATAGAGATATTGACATTATTCACATTTATAGTTCTCAACCCGAGGTAGCCAATGAGTCATGTGTAGTATTAGAGGATTTGAACCCACATGTTACTTTAGTGGATGATTCTTACCTTGTTAGGATGAATCCCGATTTGGGTAGCTTAGAACGATACTTGATAGACTCTGACTCTTCGGTCACCAGCGATAATATCATTCACATTTATAACCTTGAACCAATCATTGACTTGACTCTTGTTCATCCCAACCTCATTGATTGGTCCCAACGCTATCAAGAACCTGAGCTCTTAGCATTCCAAAATGATTATGAGATATCCTGTTACTTAAATGCCATTGAACCCGTAGTCTCTTCAACGAGTGAACCGACTACCAGTATGACAGAGCTAGACCTAAAGTACCTTAGTCATAAAATAAAAAGAAAATAAAATCAAAAGAATAAGAGTTTAGATGGCGAAAACCACTGTGTAGAGGTGTCAAAACTGAAAAAAAAAAAAAAAGTAAAAATAAATGACGTGTCCAAGGGTGAAAACCTCTCTGAGGTGCCTAAGGATGAGGTACTTGATCATCTCCCTAGCTAATTTAAAGATAGAGCTTTAGTTCTTATTGAACCAAGTGTGTTTTTTGCTTCTCCTTATGGGTACATGATTCCTAAATCTTTCAAGTTATTGTTCCCATGTACAAACAACATTTCTCAATATGAAGCTTTAACAAATGGACTTAAGATGGCCATAGAATGGAGAATCACAAATTGACACATCTATGGGGATTCATAGCTGATAGTCAACCAAGTTACTGATGAATATCAAACAAAAAATGAGAAACTGGTACCTTGCCAGAAAATGGTTGATTCCTTGAAATGATACTTCACGTTCTTCATGTTTCACCAAATCCTTAGAGAAGAAAATAAAGCAATTGATGCTATGGCTACACTTGCTTCACTCCTTCAGTTAGAGAAACATGAATCCAGATTTGAATTCCTAGTGGAAGAGATACATCACCCTATCTATGACTCCAAAGAAATCCATGTCATTTGTACCCGTTTTGGTCGTGAATCATCCCTTTATGGTGTCATTTACTCATACCTTTGTGATGGCATTATACTTGAAACCTTTAACTAATTTGAATGCAGAAACCTTACCCAAAACACCTCTTTCCATTCCCTTATATCTGGTGATTTGTATAGGAGGGGTTTAGATGGAACACTTCTTAGATGCTTATAAAAGAAAGAATCCAACTAAGCGTTAGATGACATTCACAAGGGCATCTATGGGGGACATTCCAATGGTCTTTACATGGCCCAAAGGTTGCTTAGGGCAGGGTAATATTGGCCTATGATGCAAATTGACATAGTAGCTTTTGCAAAGTCATGTGAAAAGTGTCAAAAACATGGTAACCTGATACATGCTCTAGGCAGGGAGATCATTCCTTCTATATCTCATTGGCCATTTCAGCGCTAGGCCTTTGATATTGTTGAGAAGATTCATCCCAACTCATCAGGTGGACACAAGTTTATTATCACTGCTACTGATTACTTCACTAAATGGGTAGAAGTTGTCCCACTTTCTATTGCCTCGGGCAAGACAGTCTCTCTATTCATTTTGAACCATATCATCTGTCGATATGGAGTGCCTTCCGAGATTATCATTGAAAATGGAGGCTAGTTCAAAAATAAGGACCTTAAACAAATCTGCAAGAAATTCAAGATTAAAAAACATTGGTCCTCCATTTACTTCCTACAAGGAAATGGTCAAGCACAGGCATCAAACAAAACCATTCTTAAAATCTTGCATAGAACAGTCTGTAAGAATGGTATATATTGGCACTTACAGATAAATTCGGCTTTGTGGGCCTATAGAATGAGTATTCATACTCCTATTGGGGCTACTCCTTTTTCCCTTGCATATGGCGTTGAAGCAGTATTACCTTTGGAGGTTGAGATTCCTTCACTTAGAGTTTCCCTCAAAGGTTTAGTTACAGATGAAGACTACTGCGCTATGAGACTTCAAGAGTTAGAACTTCTAGATGAGAAATGCCAAGCATCATTTGACCATATGAGGGTTTATCAAAAGTGCATGTCTAAATCCTTCAACAAAAAGGTTCTCCCTAGAGAATTCCAAGTGGGAGATCTTGTCCTATGTGAAAATCCCAAGAATCAACAACATAGAAATCAAAAGGGCAAATTTGAACCTAATTGGCTTGGACCTTACATCATTACAACAAATTTTGGGTTAGGTACTTATTTACTATTTACAGCAAAGGGAGAGTAGCTCCCTGATCCTATCAATGTGTTGCACCTAAAGAAGTTCTATCTATGATGCCCATCCTACCTGGGGGCATCCTTTGTACATAATTATTGATCCTGAAAAAATCCAAAAAATGATATATTGTCAAAAATTCTAAAAATTAGAAAATGTCCTGAAAAAATGGTCATCTTAGTGAAAACCTAGCAATAGGCACTTTGATGTATCTCCAAAAAAAATTATATATTCCAAAAAATAAAATAAAAACAAAAATTCAAAAAAAAATAGAAAAAGTGCCTTGGTGAAAACCTGGAAACAGGAACCTTGGTAGCAAAAATTCAAAAAAATTATAAAAAGTCCTGAAAAAAAAAATGAAAAAAATGAAAGAGAAAAAATTGTAATAAAATCCAACTGGTGAAAACTTGGAAATGGGCGCTACTTGAGGCCTTTGCACCCCTATTTCTTAGCATGTGTCCTTGACACTTAGCCTTTCTCCATCATGCCTTGTCCTTGTTGCCTTGGTTTGGAATTGGTCTTTGTCTTTGTCTAGGGGGCATAACTGTGTTAGATTTTCTCTCTTGGATGCGTTAGTCTTTAGGACATCTCACAAATTGTGTTTTTCAACACCACCCCAACTCTATTTTTCAATACAACCCTTGACATTGAGTGTTTTTCAACACTTATCGGTTTGGTCTTACCCCATTTTGTCATGTGGTATTACCTTCTTGCGAGCATTCGATCCTTATCCTCAGAACTCAGTATCAGTTAACACACTTAAATTTTTAAACACAACACTTAATGCTTGAGCTATGTCATGATCTTTTCTTTGTGTACTGACTGTTATTGATTTTTCATTGAGTGTCCTTGTCTAATAAGTCTCTCCAAAATGCATAGCTAGAGGACTTGGGGCATGGGGCATTTTTTTATTTTCTTCCTGCTTTATGTTTAACTATTTTTGCACAACCATTCTTCTAGTCATCCTGGCGTCTATGCCTTGATGAGAGCATGGTTTTGCTACATTAAATTGGGTAAGCTAACATCACATTCATCTTGACCTTTATGTCTTTGATGCTTATGTTAGAATCTTTCCACATTCCAATCTGATATAAGTCACATTCATATCTTCATAGTTGCGCTTGTGACTAGTGATGATCATGTGATTTTTCGATGTCCGTTAATAATGGCTCAATGATGAAAATAGGTTCCTTAACATTCTCTAATGAATGATAAACACAAAGTCCTATGTTATAGTTTCTCTATTGCAAGTACACCTTTGCATTTTCATATAGCTTGCATTGTTAGACTTCATGTTAATTTTCATTTTTAGGATGCATTATGAGTTTGAGAGGGTTTTCCTTCATCTTTCTTGTGGACTTTTAATCAACTGTGGTCACGTTTGATCTTCATTTCCTTATTTTTTTTGTGATCTCAATCAAAATTTTCTATCTTAAATAGTTTATTGATTTTGGGGCATTCTCTTTCTTAAGGAAAATTCTCTTTCTTCTATCCATTTCTTTCCACCTCTTCCAAACTTCTATCTTCCATTCACTTTCACACCACTTATTTTCTTCTAATTCAACCTTGGGGCATAATCTTTCATGCTTGATGATCTACCTTGGTTTTGTGATCCTTATATTTTTAATCTTACATCAAGAACCTTATCTTTAGTTCAATTTGATCAAATTTCTCAATTTTTTATTTCTCCTCTATCTCATTTCAATTTCAATCACGAGGGGGCAGTACCTATCAAACTTCAATCCTTGATTCAGCTTTATCAATCCTAGGTATATGCACCAAGATGGGGGACCAAAAAGGTCCCAAATACCTTTTTGGCCCCCATCCACGCATAGGGTGCACACCCTATGGCTTGGAGTACCCAAGCCATAGGGCACACATCCTATAGGGCACACACCCTATGGTTTGGGTAATTTAAACCATAGGGTGCGCACCCTATAGGGTGTGCGCCCTAATTTGTCCCATAAAGTGTTTGGGCAGCCACTTTGTGGCTCATTTTTCTTCTCCAAAGTCATGGATTTCTATTTTCCTCTTCATAACAGCGCGTACGTGATTCATTGTGAGGTTTTCTCCATCAAAGTGAAGCAAAAAATGGCTCCACGAAATCAACAAGGTCAAACTGGAAGAAGAGGTAAGTGATTCTATAACCATGAATGCTATTTGTTTTGAAATTTAGGTTTAATTTTTAGTTTTCCTTCAAATTTTATTTTGAAATTCTCTTGTTTTAGATTTTATGTTTAATTTGAGTTTTAAAATATATTTTCTATTAATTTCCAGGAAGGAATGATATCCCCACAGAAAATCCTCAACTAAACCCTCCATCTTCTCCTCATGAACAAATGGATGCTGAAAATAACCAAGAAAATGACCCCCAACCACCCTCACCAATTGAAAAACCTCCTCTTGGAACACACAAAAACTTGATAAACCAAATAGAAAAGGGGAAAGAAGAAATAAAATCTTTAATTAGTGGTGCAGAGCACCCTAGGGTTTCTTGCTCCAAGCCCTAGTAATCATCAGAGTGATCAGGGAGCAGATCACGGTTAGCAGGAAGTTGTGTTTCCTAAACCATAACAGTCCTTAACTCCTAGTGCAAAGTTGCAGGATGATCAGCGGTTAACAGGAAACAGCTTGCGATTACGCGATGATGGCTTATCGCACAGTCAACAGATGCTCATTGGTTAGCAGGAAACAGGTTGCGATGACGCGACAATGCTTGTCACACAGTCGGTAGATGAACGGTGGTTAGGATGAAACCGGTGCGACAACGTGACGGCAGTGTATTGCAAGGTTGCAAGGTGAGCGAAGGTTAAGTTAATAAGTGCTGCAACAATGAGATGACCATGTGTCACGTGATCACAGGATAATAGATGGTTAAGCTAAGAAGTGTTGTGGTGACGCGACAAAAGTTATCGCCAAGTTGCAGGATCACAGGCAGTTAAGTTACTAAGTGTTGCGGTGACACGAAAACAGTGTATCGCCAAGTCACAGGATCACGGGCGGTTAAGTTACTAAGTGTTGCGGTAATGCGACAACAGTGGGTCGCAAGATCGCAGGATACCAGGAAGTTAGTTACTCAATCTTGTGATAACACGACAACAACGTAGCGCAAGGTCGGCAGGCATGGCTATTAAGTCTCGCGACAGTGCGACTAACATTCAAAGAATATGTTGACTTGTCAACAACGTAGAGGGAAGTGGAAAAGTCAGTGACACAGAGGAAAATGAGGTCCATGTCGACAACCATGCCGAGGAAGATAATGATGACAGTTGCAAGAGGAAGACGAAGAGCCGAGGTAGATAGAATCCTCAGGCAGACAGGTAACCTAGAAACGGTTACAAATCAAGAAGAGACCAAATATATAATCAAGTAAGGAAACTTGTACCGGAGGTTGGAGAATTTAGAGACTGAGCAGACTAGCACAGAAGATTTCAGTTTACATTGTAATTTTCAGATTTTCAATAAAGGATAGTTTCCTGTGTGTGTGCTTCTGTTGTATACAGACTTCTGTAGAGTAGGATTTTGAATTCAGTTAAGTACCATGGATGCTTTTTGACTCTTATAATCCACCCTATGGAGTGTGACCATCAAGAAGCATCCCTCATGTATTTTTATTATGTTTTTGTGTTTGTGTTTGAGAAGAGGCTAGCCAGAATTGTAGACAAGTCCTAGGTGAGCTCAATGGTCTGGCTAGAGAACTTGTAGGAGAGAGAGATAGAAGGAGGAAGGTGCATGACTGACTTTATTCAGTCATGAAGAGCAAGATAAGATAAAGAGTAGAACTTTTTGGTGGGTAGGAAACCTAGGAGAGAGGGAGCATAGAAATCCTTCTAGTTAGGGTCTGTGAGTAACCCTAAGAGACTCAAGTGTGAGTCTAGAGGATCCTGAAGTGAATAGGGTCCAAAGTGAGATTCCTAAGAAAGAGTAGGAGTCTAGGAGAGCAAGGTGACCTCCCAATCAATTAGGAGGTTAAAATATTCTATTGGTACAACACCTAGAAGGGAAACACTTTCAAAATCATTAGAATTGATCTTGACCCACGTAGTTTCAATTAGTGGGAAACTAAATTTATGGAGCGAGAAAAGAGAAGAAAAAAAATAATATTATGCAAATAAATTATCATATGAGGACATAAAAAAAAAAAAAAATCACAAAAGCCGACATTTGCAAACTTTTTAAAAAGCCATGGGAAATTGAAACTCTTAAACCCACAACAAGGAGGATCCCAATTCATTGGTGCTTGAATGAAGATATAAAAACAAATTTTTGGGACAGATGGTGGATGGTCTTTGATTCCCCTCCCTATAACAATCA
>MU228150.1:2769022-2780363 GCA_018584345.1 Thuja plicata | reverse complement strand
AAGCCTGCGAGCTACCAACCAGCGAAGGCCACCATAGACGTTTTAGGAACCCGATACGGGCCCACTCGTGCCTGAAACCTCTTCGGCTTAGAGCCAAGGACTGAGGAGCATCCACGCTGCCAAATTCTCCTGGGGCACGATCCCAGCCTCATCCCTTATGGTGTCGGAGCCTTGCACTCGGCAAGACTTGATCCCTGGTGGACTCGTTGTGAGCCATTCAACTTCACCAGTAGACCAAGGGCCCATTGACACAATCTTATATTTTAGTCTCAATGGCTTCCTTAAATTTCTCAAATGAAAGAAGATAGTCTCAACCTGCTGAACCATTATATTTTAGTCTCAATGGCTTCCTTAAATTTCTCAAATGAAAGAAGATAGTCTCAACCTGCTGAACCATTAAAGCAAGAACAGTAAGCCAAACAGAACCCTGTCTTCAAAAATCGATCAATTTTCTTTATTTTTATGTAGAATATATCTTTTCATTATAATGGGTTTCAAATTTTGTTTACTTAAGATGGTCCTTAAATTTTTCTTATCTTTGATTTCTTTGGCTGCAGGTATTACATTTGTTGCAACGCCACCGAGTATCTATCCGTACAAAGAATATTTCCCGCCTTTTCCTTTTCATCATTTATTTGTCTAAATTCAAGCAAGAGCAAAATATTAAGTTTGAAGACATGCATCTTAACTATGAATGTAAAGTTGTGTTTTGTTCAACTAAACAGCAGTTTGCAAGCTGCAATGTAAGCATTTGTAGTGTGAAGTTAGTCAGTTGAGATATGCATTCAGTTCTTCCTATGCAGATTATAGATACAATCTTTATTTTATGATTGTTTCTTTAGTTTTGAGCAGTGATTATTTTCAATTAATTTGTTAATTCTGTATAATGTTAACTTTGTTTTAATTGTTAATTTTCAATATATATATATAAATATATATCATTTGCTCATTCTACAAATTACTATTGTACTTTTATTATTCTTCTATTTTCCTTAATATTCAAGATTAATTTATTGTAAATATATATATATAAGATATGTGTATAACTTTTCACTTTCATAGAAGAGATGTTGGATGGTAAGACTTTTATAAATCTATGTATATTAGATTCTTTGTTTTCCAATCTATCTTTTAAAATATGATTATGATAAAAGATAGTTTTGATGACATTATACTTTTCTTGCACCATTTTAATTATCTATTTGTCCATAGTTGTTACTATAATGCATGTAAAATTGTAGTTGTTTCTATGAATCTATTTGTGACCATAGACATTCCTTTTTATTTTTATGTCTTTTTTTTTTTTAAATAGGCTTGGAGATTCCTCTATATCATACTTCAATTAAATATTTAATAATGGAAATCAAACTACTATAACATTCTAATAATCAAATGAACAAGTTGAAACAAGAATCAACAACACGAGTAGTACACCTAAGAACTTAAGTTAAGGTCTGAAATATCAAATGCAATGAAATATTAGATGCATTGAATCCACAAAACCATTGAAACAATTAAGATGTGTACAACACAAACAAACACATTAATTTGAGAGGTTTTACTTTAAATGTTGTTTCTTGACTTGCTGTGGGTTTTGAGTTGTATTGATTGAAGTTAATTTTTTGTGAAGCCAAGAGTTATGTTTGTTAAAATTTTGATGATCTAAATGTTGGAAACACTGAGCAGGGGGGCTGAATCAATGTTTAGCTAATTATTCAAATTCAACAACTTAAACATAAATCAAATATACATCCAATGAAGCTTAACACAAGAACACATAACACTTGATATGATTACAGGGAAACCTTGATTAGAGGAAAACCCTGATGGGAATTAGTACCCACAAATATTGCACTAGTATAATGAACCTGTTAGAGTTCCTTTGTCCTGTTAGGAGCAATTTTTACAATGTAAGTACAATGACCTGGTTAAGGGTCTGACCTTGTTAGGAGTCTTTTACAAACAACCCTGTTAGGGGTGAGGACTCACTGTCCAAGAGCTCACTGCTCAAAGAGAAAGAAGGCTACAACCTCCTGAGAATAGATATGCACTATATCCAAAAGTGAACTGTTGTATGTGACAGAGATGTCTGATCAGTTCTAGTTATGCGCTTATGCTCTTAACTTCTTTAAGGGCTCTATCTCATATTGATATCTTCATACTGCTCTTCTATACATCTTCTCTAACTATTTTGATGACACACAAATGTATCTTTTCATTATATATATATATATATATATATATATATATGCCTAAATAGACGCGCCTAAAAACAAGACCTTAGTCGGCCCAAAAACATGATACACAACACTTCCAAACAAATTGGCTTAAACATGTTTACAACAATGTTTAATATATGATTACAAACTTAATACAATAGGCGCTTAGCCTTTACATAACAAAAGATTACACGCTAATCAAAATAGTGAAGTCAGCTTCATACTCTATATTCTGGACTGCTAATGTACTTGTTCTTTCTGTAACTTGTCTGTACTTCCATTCCGTACCATGCGTGTATAGGGTAGGCATAATAACATATCATAGAGCTTAAGTTTGAATGCGCATATCCTGATGTGGTCGTACGCACGTGCGCTGATGCTCTGATCGACTGCAAGTCATTGTTTTGTTCTGCCTTCTACACTTAGTCAATTTTCACTTCATAGTTTACTGTCAAAACTTCATATGACTTTGTTGCCATAATGACAACACAAAATAAGTCATATACTCCCTGGGAGTCAACTTGCCAACAATCTCCCCCTTTGTCATTAATGACAACAAAGGAATGTGGCCAAGTTACTCAAAATTGACTAACACAAAAATTGTATATCATTATACTTTATAATATATACTACTCCCCATATATACACATATTCCTTGTATATTACTTCCCCTTTGACATTAATGACAAAAGTGTCAAAATTGTAAGTCTCTTATGTTAAGCTTCATTGGATGTATATTTGATTTATGTTTAAGTTGCTGAATTTGAATAATTAGCTAAACACTGATATGATTATGGGGAAACCTTGATTAGAGGAAAACTCCGGTGGAAATTAGTACCCACAAATATTTCACTAGTATAATGAACCTGTTAGAGTTCCTTTGCCCTGTTAGGAGCAGTCTTTACAGTGTAAGTACAATGACCTGGTTGAGGGTCTGACCCTGTTAGGAGTCTTTTACAAACAACCCTGTTAGGGGTGAGGACTCACTATCCAAGAGCTCACTGCTCAAAGAGAAAGAAGGCTACAACCTCCTGAGAATAGATATGCATTATATCCAAAATTGAACTGTTGTATTTGACACAGATGTCTGATTAGCTCCAGTTATGCACTTATGCTCTTAACTTGTTTAAGGGCTCTATCTCATATTGATATCTTCATACTGCTCTGCTATACATCTTCTCTAACTATTTTTATGACACACAAATGTATCTTTGCATTACATATATATATATCTTTATGCTTGAATAGACGTGACTACAAACAAGACCTTAGTCGGCACAAAAACATAATACACAATGCTTCCAAAAAAATTGGCTTAAACATGTTTACAACAATGTTTAATACATGATTACAAACTTAATACAATAGGCGCTTAGCCTTTACATAACAAAAGATTACACGCTAATCAAAACAATGAAGTCGGCTTCATACTCTATATTCTGGACTGCTAATGTACTTGTTCTTTCTGTAACTTGTCTGTACTTCCATTCTGTACCATGCGTGTATAGGATAGGCATAATAACATATCATAGAGCATAAGTTTGAATGCGCATATCTTGATGTGGTCGTACGCACGTGCATTGATGCCCTGATCGACTGCAAGTCATTGTTCTGTTCTGCCTTCTGCACTTAGTCAATTTTCACTTCATAGTTTACTGTCAAAACTTCATATGACTGTGTTTCCATAATGACAACAAAAAATAAGCCATATACTCCCTGGGAGTCAACTTGCCAACAATCTCCCCCTTTGTCATTCATGGCAACAAAGGAATGTGGCCAAGTTACTCAAAATTGACTAACACAAAAACTGTATATCATTATACTTTATAATATATACTACTCCCCATATATACACATATTCCTTGTATATTACTTCCCCTTTGACATTAATGACAAAGGTGTCAAAATTGTAAGTCTCTTGTGTTAAGCTTCATTGGATGTATATTTGATTTATGTTTAAGTTGCTGAATTTGAATAATTAGCTAAACACTGATATGATTACGGGGAAACCTTGATTAGAGGAAAACCCCAGTGGGAATTAGTACCCACAAATATTGCACTATTATAATGAACCTGTTAGAATTCCTTTGCCCTGTTAGGAGCAGTCTTTACAATGTAAGTACAATGACTTGGTTAAGGGTCTGACCCTGTTAGGAGTCTTTTACAAACAACCCTGTTAGGGGTGAGGACTCACTGTCCAAGAACTCACTGCTCAAAGAGAAAGAAGGCTACAACCTCCTGAGAACAGATATGCACTATATCCAAAAGTGAACTGTTGTATTTGACACAGATGTCTGATTAGCTCCAGTTATGCACTTATGCTCTTAACTTCTTTAAGGGCTCTATCTCATATTGATATCTTCATACTACTCTGCTATACATCTTCTCTAACTATTTCGACGACACACAAATGTATCTTTGCATTATATATATATATATATATATATATATATATATATATATATATATATATATATGTCTGAATAGACGCGACTACAAACAAGACCTTAGTTGGTCCAAAAACATAATACACAACACTTCCAAACAAATTAGCTTAAGCATGTTTACAGAAATGTTTAATATATGATTACAAACTTAATACAATAGGTGCTTAGCCTTTACATGACAAAAGATTACACGCTAATCAAAACAATGAAGTCAGCTTCATACTCTTTATTCTGGACTGCTGATGTACTTGTTCTTTCTGTAACTTGTATGTACTTCCATTCCGTACCATGCGTGTATAGGGTAGGCATAATAACATATCATAGAGCTTAAGTCTGAATGTGCATATCCTATTGTTGTCGTACGCATGTGTGTTGATGCCCTGATTGACTACAAGTCACTGTTTTGTTCTGCCTTCTGCACTTAGTCAATTTTCACTTCATACTTTACTGTCAAAACTTCATATGACTTTGTTGCCATAATGACAAAAAAAAATAAGCCATATAGTCCCTGGGAGTCAACTTGCCAACAATCTCCCCCTTTGTCATTAATGGCAACAAAGGAATGTGGCCAAGTTACTCAAAATTGACTAACACAAAAATTGTATATCATTATACTTTATAATATATAATATTCCCCATATATATATTACTCCCCCTTTGACATTAATGACAAAGGTGTCAAAATTGTAAGTCTCTAGAGACTTACTCCATATATACATCTGGATATACAACTTGAAGATTCTTTATTTCTTGCTGCCAGAATGCCTTCATTGCATCGACTGTCTGGAGATGGGCACATAAAGCATAAGTGAGCTTCTCCATTTTTATCAGGTCCATGCAGGGACCTTGATCATATGTGACAATAGTGGCACCAATCTGTTTGATGTTCTCATCCAGAACTGCCAAGGAGGGTGCTAGTGCATTTCTCAGTTGGGTCTGTCTGATTCTTATCTTATTAATATCAAATTTTGCCTTTTCAATCTTGTCAAGCTAACCTTGATAGATACTGTTGTAGATGTTCATGTCTTGCATGGATGTCTCGACTGATTTCCTAATACTGTCAACCAAGATATATGCCTCCTCTATCTTCTTGATATGTTCAGAGGTGAATTTCACCCTGTCCATGCAATTGGCTATTACATTTCTGCCTTTAGCTGCCAACTCTTTCAACATAGACTGACCAATCTTCAATGACTTTAAATCTAAGGAAATATTCTTTACTAGTTCATTCAACCTTTCCTTTTTGTACTCATCTTCTGCAATTCTAGTACGTGAATCTACTAAGCTTGTAAAATGTGCTTTGAAGCTTGTTAGTATACTGTCTACATCATCAACTGACTGAATTTTTGCTACTTTCTTGTCCGCGGGTACTAGGTCATTCAAGATGTTTACTGATTCCAAGAAAAGAGGGTTTCTCATAACCTATTTCTCTTTGGCTTTTTCCATGGCTAGGAAACTGATCTTAATTAAACCCTCTTCTCCCAATGCATCCAGACTTGCTAAGTCAGGAGTTAAACTTGACAACAATGAGGTAGATGGTTGAATGGATGGTGTGAATATGGTATTCTGACTAGTATCCATGCATTCACTTTTAATTGGGATCTCCATGACTGGTGTCTCATTGTTTTGATTATCTTCCTCTTTGTTCAAGCCTGTTGAATCTACAGAGGGAACTTTATCTTGTTGCAAAGATGTATCATCAGTGCATGTCTTCTCTGTCTCTTCCGAGTTTACAAATGCTTTTTCAACTTTATCCATATCATTATCAGAAGAGGTCATAGATATCTTGATATCATCAATCACTATAGTATCCCCTGAACCTTTTTCTGTATCAGAGGCTATTGAGAATAAGGGCGCTGAAACCCGTGGACCTGTCTTAGGTGCATTTTGAATTATTGGTTCTGCAACCTGTTTAGGAGGGACTGGAGTTTCCTTAGCTATAGGCGTCATTGATGGATACATATGTCTAGCCAGAAATACCCTTGCTTCCTTCCTTCCTCTAGACTTCTTGCTAGGTACTGATGGTGGAGATGCATCCAGATCAATGGTGGTTGAGGGTGCAGATGTATCTTCATTTGATTTCTTCTTCTTCTTCTTCTTCTTGGGCATATCATCAGTATTTTCTATTTTTACTTCTGTGGGAGTCTTCTCAAGTTCTTTGGCTATCTTAGCTTCTCTAGCTCTATCAAGATCTTCTTGTGTAACACCATGAACTTTTAGGATAATTGAGGTAATCCTAGATGCCTTCCTTTTGTTCTCAGCACTGTATAAGACAAAATCAACTTGATTTATCTTTTCTCTGTAAGTGCCCCATCTAGGTTCATTGGGATCCTTAGGTGCAGATAAGAGGATTTGTGCATAACCTTCCAAAACATGTTCTTCAACTTCATAACCAAGAGGGTGAATCCATTTTTTCCTAGGCTCAACTGCCTCCATGCAAGTACAGTCAATCTCCACCATGAAGCATATGGTGTCTTTGTACTTCTCAACTATTTTCTCAGGTATCCTGAACCTCTTCTGCATCTTGATCCTGAATGTCTTGATGTCCATGTCCATAGAATCCTTCACACTACTCTCTGATGTGGATTTTAGTGAAATCTGTGACATAGTGGGTTTGTTTTTGTCTAGGTAGAGATTTGCAACCTTTCCTACTATGTTGAAGTAGAGATATATGATCACTGGGCCAAACCTGAATATCTTGCTCTTGTCATGCTTAATAGCTCGGATGTTGTCAATCAATTGAGTGCGCAATATCTCACATACAACCCTATTAGGGGTGAGGAATCACTGTCCAAGAGCTCACTGCTCAAAGAGAAAGAAGGCTACAACCTCCTGAGAATAGATATGCACTATATCCTAAAGTGAACTGTTGTATGTGACACAGATGTATGATCAGTTCCAGCTATGCGCTTATTCTATTAACTTCTTTAAGGGCTCTATCTCATACTGATATCTTCATACTACTTTTCTATACATCTTCTCTAACTATTTCGACGACACACAAATGTATCTTTGCATTACATATATATATCTTTATGCCTGAATAGACGCGACTACAAACAAGACCTTAGTCGGCCCAAAAACATAATACACAACACTTCCAAACAAATTAGCTTAAGCGTGTTTATAACAATGTTTAATATATGATTACAAAATTAATACAATAGGTGCTTAGCCTTTACATAACAAAAGATTACACGCTAATCAAAACAGTGAAGTCAGCTTCATACTCTATATTTTGGACTTCTGATGTACTTGTTCTTTTTGTAACTTGTCTGTACTTCCATTCCATACCATGCGTGTATAGGGTAGGCATAATAACATATCATAGAGCTTAAGTATGAATGCGCATATCCTGATGTGGTCATACGCACGTGCGTTGATGCCCTGATTGACTGCAAGTCACTATTATGTTCTGCCTTCTACACTTAGTCAATTTTTACTTCATAGTTTAGTGTCAAAACTTTATATGACTTTGTTGCCATAATGACAACACAAAATAAGCCATATACTCTATGGGTCGAGTCAACTTGCCAACACTAAAGGCTAACACATTTGGGGTTTTCACTAAGCAAATAAAATAGCCAAACACTAGTAAGTATGAAGGACATCAAGTTTCATCTGAGCCCATATCCAATGGTACAATTGGAAGAAACTAAAGAGAATTGGCAATACCCAACGCATGATAGTAAGTGGATCATTAGGCACTAGGTCATTAATGACGCTTAAATTGATTGCCAAAGGAGATAAGGTTGTTGAATATGTGAAGTCCAACTATAAACACATGATAGTAAGCGGATCATTAGGCATCGGGATATTAGTGGAACTTTAATTGATTTCCAAAGGAGATAATGTTGTTGAATATGTGAAGTCCAATTATCACCAAGACTATTACTCTTTGTCTCCCCCTAGTGACTCTTCATATTTGGAAAAAAAAAAAAAATTGTATATATGTTAGGAATTGAATCTATATCTGCTCCAACATCAAATATAAAATATTGTCATGCTTTCTCATGGATGAAGCTTGTAATTGTGAACCACGCAATTCGCTATGTTATGTTAATCTTATCACTGTTTTTGTCTTTGTTTTTCTATTCTAGTGTTATTTAATAAATTAATCTACTCTTGAACCTCAACAATTGATATCATAGTCAAAGAGATGTGAAGAAATTGAGCAGAGATACAAAGAGGTAGACAAATGGAGAATTGAAAACTTCTCAGGCAAAACTTTGTAATGCAGAAGCTACAACTAGAAGGTTTGTTGATGCAAAAATATCTTGCAATAACACTAGAAGGAAAGGCAAAGAAACTGGTTGTGATGTCCAATGAGGAGTGGGAGAAATGGATAAGAAGGCAGTGGCAACCATAATTCTTTCCCTTTCCAACAATGTGATGTTCAATATTGCAACAAAGAAAATGACAAAAGGATTATGAGAAAAGTTGTTTGATATGTATGAGATGGCTTTGATGTCAATAAAGTTTTTCTCGTGAATAAAATGTACAACTTGAAGATGAAGGAATGAGGTAATTTTTTAAATCATTTAAGTGAATTTAACACATTGATCTACCAATTAATTTATGTAAGCATAAACCTGGATAATGAAATCAAGGACATTTTGATATTGTTCTCTCTACTCGATAGTTGGGAAGGAGTTGTGATGGCTATTATGTCTGGCAAAAGGGGAAGTGTTTTAAAATTTGATGATATTGTCAAGAGTCTTCTTAGTGAGCATATGAGAAGGAAGAATCAAGGAACTTCCTTGGGAGGCACTTTGATGACTACCAATAAGGGGAGATCACAAAAGAAAGGAAGATCAAAATCAAAAGGCAGAGATAGTAGTTTCTAGTATTATGACAAGCAAGGCTACGTTAAATAAAATTATTGGTCGTTAAGAAGGCTGAAAATTGACGAAAAGAAAATATCGCATATGAAGAAGATGTGAGTGCTCTTATTTGAGCGATGGGAGAATCTATAAAAAATGTTTGGGTGTTGGGTTTGGGAGCATCTTTTCATGTCACTTCATGTAGGAAGTATTTCAGAAGCTTTCAAAGACACAATTATTTATCTAGGTAATTATAACTTGTGATATTATTGGCAAATGGGATATTTATTGGAACTAACAAATGGAAATAGTTGTCTGCTATGGGATGTTAGATATGTCTCTCAACTTAAGAAAAAATTATTTCAGGTAAACAATTGGATTCTCAAGGATGTGTTGGTGCCCAAATTGACAGACTAGGTTTCCTATGGAATGGTGATCCAATCTTGGGAATTCCTAGTAGCAATTTTCCAACTGACAAGTCCCACTCCAAAAGGAATGTGAACCTCTGCAATTCCGGCTCTGCAGGACCGAGGCTGGTAGGCCTATACCTTGCACCCAAGAGGTTTTGAGTAGATAACTGGTGGAATCACGGGTGTCTTAGAAAAGATGAATAGTTGGTAAATGTTTTGATGATTTGATTGATGTATATGAATGTATATGGTGTGCAATGATCAGGGATCTTCATCACCTGGACCTGTGTCATTTATACAATCAGCATGAACATTCAAAGAACAAAAACAAGAGATCAGTGCCTTAACCAATGGAGTCTTTATCAAATTTCTATCAATCACTTATAATGTTAATGAAACCCTAAGAGACAATCAACAATCCCTTTAAGATATACTGTTATCACTCTAATGAAGTATGCATTACTGAAAATTAGGTTAATCTTCAATACTAAGTCCTATTGCATTTAACTCCCCTCGGGAGACCAATAAGATAACAATTCAAATCGAACAATCAATGTTGAACTGCTATTTAACAATTATTGAAAATAACTCACTAAGATTCAATAGATGGGACTGTCAATCAAAGTAAACCTGTTAAGTTTAATCATAGGAACAAAATAAATGAGAGAAGAATGATATCACCAGAAAATCAAACGAGCATATCAAATCCTTGTATTAATCTCTGAAGAAATTCACCACAGAATCCTGTGTTGCTGGTGCATATAGATAACGACAGGATCCATGAAACAGAAGAAATCCCCTCTCAAATTGACAATAAAATAATTTATAAAAATAGATGATCATTTTTTTATTATTCTTTGAATTCGGGTCACCTATAAATAGACACCGAAACAGTTACAATTTTGAAAGGATGTGACGACTCAATAATATAACTTTTCATTACACTTTTAAAATGGAATAGGTTAACCCTTGACATCTTCCTTATGTTTTTTATATTGTTTCCCGTATTGTGAATTCCAAATTAGTCATTTGATCCATTAGCTTTTCATGGTTCTCTAATGATGCATAAACCTTGCACGCACAAAATAATTTAAGTTAATGAGAGACTTTAATAAAGTTGATAAATTAAGGTTTTTGCATTTGATATAGGTTTTCTAAAAAGATATCTTTCCCTTACATAAGCACCATTAAAAATATTTAACTCTCAAGATTTGCTTATGAGAATATAATATGGTTTTATATTGTCTTTCTAACTTTAGGGTAAAATACATAATTTTGAAAATGAAGCATTACCCTAAAAATAAATTCGAAAGTAAAAAATCACGAGAGACATCTTATACATTTCATACTTCACAAACTTTAGGGTAATAAAATACCTACCCTTTTATAAAGAGATGAAAATACAATACATTAATAAAACAACTCCTTATTTTCAACATATG
>MU228150.1:2740391-2760424 GCA_018584345.1 Thuja plicata | reverse complement strand
CTGAGGCTCACACCATGCCTCCCAAAAGTATGACTCCAGATGCCATCAAGAAGATGATGGAGGAATTGTTGGAAGAGAAGTTGAGGGAGTTCAAGGGGTCCAGTGACAGAGATAAGGAGAATGAGATTTAAGAAGGTGTTAGTGGAGATGAAGAGGAAGAACAGCACCAGGATCTGCCTGCAGATCAGAAAGCATTTGTGGATGCTTTGAAGTCAGTGAGGGGAGATGTTACTGATAGGCTACCTACGTATGGAGGCAGTCTCAACAGTGAGGAAGTGATTGAATGGATAGAAGCAATCACCAATCACTTCGAGTTGAATGAAGTTCCAAAGAATGACAAGATAAGGATTGCAAAAGGAAAGCTGAGAGGATCTTCTCTCTCGTGGTGGAACTATGTTCAAGGAGAAAGGATACAAAATGGCAAGAGTCTAATTTCTTCATGGGAAGTGATGAAGGCAAAAATCAAGACACAATTTCTGCCTAAAGATTATGAGGTGCAGTTGTTCAAGAAGTTGCAATGCTTGAAGCACTGGGAAATGGACGTGAATGCCTATACAGAAGAGTTCCATAGGATGACTCTCAGGACAAAGAAACAAGAGGAGGAACCAGAAAGATTGGCCAGGTACTTGAATGGCCTGAGGATGAACATACAGGAGGAGATTAGCCTCTTGACCCCGAATACAGTGGGGAAGTGTTTTCAGCTTGCTCTTAAAGTTGAAGAGAAGTTGAAGAGGAAGGGTGATCAACACCAAGGAGGGAGAGGTGGAAGGAATGACCGGGGTAGGGGAAACTTCAGCAATAAAGGACAAGACCAGAGGTCCCAAGGTGAGTCGAACCCCAGGGAGAAAGTGGGTGACTCAAGTAGCAGAGGAGGCTACAGTGGAAGGGGATCTAATGGAGGAAGGTCTAATGGATCAGGCAGAGGATCCAGGTTCTCGGGAATGAAGTGCTACAATTGTGGTCAGTTGGGACACCCAAAGTATAAGTGTCAATAGAGGGCATCTACTTCTCATAATGGTGAAAGGAGGGTCACTTATGTGCAGGAAGATAATATGAGTATGAACTCACCAGAAGTTCAGTTGATGACAGAGGCTGAAGGAGAAAGTCTCATGATAAGAAGGACACTTCTTAAGGAACCGGTAAAAGAAGATGCCACCCAATGGAGGGCTCTTTTTCGAGTTCAATGCAAAGTGAAAGGCAAGTTGTGCAAGGTGATAATTGATTCGGGTTCCATAGATAATATCATCTCACTTGAGGCTGTAAACAAATTGAAGTTGGAGGGACTTCCACATTCTTGTCCATACAAGGTCAGTTGGTTGAATAAGGGGCAGCAGGAAGTTGTGAATGAGCAAGCTTGGGTAGAGTTTAGTATAGGGGGATATAAGGATAAAATATTGTGTGATATCTTGCCTATGGATGCTTTCCACCTCTTGCTAGGCAGACCTTGGCAATTCGACAGGAAGGCATGCCATGATGGTGAGAAGAACTCTTATAGTTTCCAAAAGGATGGGGTAACCTACAAACTGAATTTTGAAGGAGAAGAGAAAGGGGCTGGTCAAGTTGGACCAAGTGTATTGATTGTGGGTGAGAAAGAGTTCATTAATACTCTTGAAGAAGAAGATGGAATAGGCTTTACATTGGTGCTTAAGCCTAAGGAAGATAGGAAGAAGGAAAGAAGAACACCAGGCCCAAAAGAATTTGAAGAGTTGCTAAACCAATACAAGGACATCATTGCTGATGTAATGCCCAAGTCTCTACCACCGATGAGAGACATAAGCCACCAGATTGATCTCATTCCTGGAGCAGTGCTACCTAACAAGGCAGTGTATAAGATGACACCGTAACAGAATGAAGAGATTGCTCGACAAGTGCAGGAGTTGCTTGACAAGAGGTTGGTAAGGAAAATTCTTAGCCCATGTGTCGTACCCTCGGTTCTTGCTCCAAAGAAGGATGGTAAGTGGCAGTTGTGTACCGATTCTAGGGCCATTAATAGGATAACGATAAGATATAGATTTCCTATTCCTAGAATAGAAGATTTTTTGGATTGTTTGGGGGGAGCTTCATATTTTTCTAAAATAGATCTCAAAAGTGGGTACCATCAGATAAGGGTACGAGAAGGGGATGAATGGAAGACGACCTTTAAAACTAATGAAGGGTTGTATGAATGGCTGGTTATGCCATTTGGTTTGTCTAATGCTCCTAGTACATTTATGCGACTAATGAATGAAGTTTTGCAGGACTTCATTGGGAAGTTTGTTGTTGTCTACCTTGATGACATTTTGGTGTATAGCAGGAGTAAGGAAGAGCATTTGAAGATGGTATTGAAAAGGCTACAGAAACAACAGTTGAAGATAAACTTGGAGAAGTGTGACTTCTTGAAACAAGAATTGGTGTATCTTGGATTTGTGATATCCAAGGGAGATCTGAAAATGGATCCATCTAAGGTGGAGGCCATCATTAATTGGCCAACACCAAGGGCTGCTAGAGAAGTTCAAAGTTTCCATGGCTTGGCTATGTTCTACAAGAAGTTCATAAGAAACTTCAGCAACATTTGTGCACCAATTTTGGACACCATCAAAGGAGGAGGTAAAATGAAGTTTGAGTGGAATAGTGCAGCAAATAAGAGTTTTGAGGAATTCAAGCAAAAGGTATCCAAGTATCCTATTCTTGTTTTACCGAATTTTAATAAAGTTTTTACAATAGAATGTGATGCTAGTGGGTTTGCAATAGGGGTTGTTCTTAGTCAAGAAGGTAGACCCATTGCATTTTTCAGTGAGAAGCTGAATGAGGCAAAGAAGAAGTATTCTTCTTATGATCTAGAATTGTATGTCATGGTCCAGGCATTGAAAAAATAGAGGCACTATTTGTTGCCTAAGGAGTTTATTGTGTATACTGACAACCATGCTCTTAGCTTCTTGAATGGACAGGAAAAACTCAACCATAGGCACATGAAGTGGGTTGAGAGTTTGCAGGCTTATACCTTTACGATCAAGCACAAGAAAGGACAAGCCAACAAGCTGGCTGATGCACTAAGTAGAAGGGTGCTAATGGTGCAAGAAGTTCAGTTGCAAAGCATGGGAGTGAATGCATTGAAGGGAATGTATGTGGAAGATACAGATTTCAAGGAAGCATTTGAGGTTTGCATGAAGTTGGAGGGTACTTTTCATTCTGATTTTTCAGAATTTATATTGCAAGATGGACTGTTGTTTAAGGGCAGCCAACTATGTATTCCCAAGTGTTCTATGAGGGACAATGTGATTAGGGAGAAGTAATGTGGAGGTCTTGGTGGTCATTTTGGACTCAACAAGATGTTGGAGTTAGTGCAAAGATTTTATTATTGGCCAAAGATGCAAACAGACATAAGGAAGTTTGTGGAAGGTTGTCTTGTGTGTCAAAGGGCCAAGGGTGTGTCAACAAATGCTGGACTTTATCAGCCTTTACCCATACCGAACAGACCTTGGGAGTGTTTGAGTATGGATTTTGTGATGGGGTTACCAAGGACAAGGACAGGTTATGACAACGTGTTTGTGGTTGTTGATAGATTCAACAAAATGGCTCATTTTATTCCATGTAAAACCACAAATGATGCTAGTTATATTGCAGGGTTGTTCTTTAAAGAAGTAGTGCAGATTCATGGTTTACCATTGAGCATTGTATCCGACAGGGACAGCAAGTTTGTGGGTCACTTTTGGAGGACCTTATGGAAGAAGTTGGGCACTAATTTGTCTTTCAGTTCAACCTATCATCCTCAAACGGATGGGAAAACTAAGGTGGTTAATAGATCCTTGGGAAACCTTTTGAGATGTTTGACACGAGAACATGGACGTAGTTGGGATGCCATCATACCTCAGGCGGAGTTTGCATATAATGACTCAGTGAATTGTAGCACGGGCATGAGTCCATTTGAAGTATTTTATGGAAGACATCTGAGAGGAGTTTTTGAACTTAGGAATGTGGATGGTTTGGAGAAAAGGAGTGGACACACGGAAGAGTTTGCTGAAGCAATGGTGGAAGTGCATGAGCATGTGAAGAAAACATTGCAACAAAATAGCCTTACGGTGAAGGTTAAGGCAGATTTGAAGCGAAGGAATGTGCAGATCCAAATTGGAGACTTGGTCATAGTGCACCTAAACAAAGATCGATTACCTCGGGGCAGTTATACGAAGTTGATGATGAAGAAGTTTGGGCCATGTGAGAATCTAGAAAAGTACGGAGAAAATGCCTACAACATCGCATTGCCTCCAGATGTGGCTATTTCACCTATATTTAATGTCTCAGATCTCACATTATATAAGGGTTCAAATGAAGTTGGTGCAGCAGAGCCAACTCTTGAACTAAATGATTGGATTCAGAAGTTACCTTCTAAGGAGAAGCCAAAGATGGAATGTATCATCAGCAGCAGAGAAGCAATGAGGACACGACACAAAGTGCACATGGAGCATTTGGTCAAGTGGAAGGGCCTTCCAGATTCTGAGGCCACTTGGTTGCCGGAAACGGAGATTCTGAGGAAAGGAGGGGACCTACAACAATTGGTCCCTAAGAGGACTTGAGACAAATTTACCCCCGGGAGTATGCTGCAGACACAGGGATGCTGGGCAGCAAAATTTCTTATCAATTTGTGACAGGAACACTAGTTTAATGTTTTGATTTGGGGTATTTTAAAGTCTTGGGATTATTTAATGCAATAAGGGCATTTCTCGGGTTTGTATGGGTCCAGGATTAATGTGTGTAAGTGAATAATGTTTAATAAACATTAGTAAAGGCTAACTGCCTTTACAGGTCTGATGTTTGCTGAACAGTTAGTAACTATTTGGGATTGGTATTTCATCCCTCCAAATCGTTTGTGGGAGAAGAGGGAAGAATTAGAGAACTGAAAATAATTTCATATTTTGATGAATGAATAAAAAAAACAATAACAGTATTTTTCTACAAATTCATTTGGTCTTTGTTCTACCCAATTCTATTTCTATGCTTTAATCTTGCAATCAATAGAAGAATCGGGATACATCTTTTTGTCTTTGAATGAAACAAGTTTGAAGCAGTTCGATTGAGGGTGTGCAACGTTCAACATTGCTGGAAATTGGGCTCGAATAAGAATCACTGGGCGTCAATTTGGGCAGGCATGCCTCTTGCTCACATAAACACCATGTGAAGTAGCCTGAACGTGGTGGAATGTGGGTAGAGAGGATGTACATTACATCATTCATGGCCAATTGCAGGAACGGGCCGCAGGTTGAAGGAGCACGCATGTGGTAGGGCAGCATCTCTATGTGCTTGCCGTGTGTGAGTGGATGAACCAGAGATTGTGTGGGGATGAATTCTGGTTTGGAGTTCAAAGTTTGACGGTTGTGGTGATTTAGAAGACTGCTGGTGTACAGAGAAATTACTGTCGCTGCATTTGGACAGTAAGTTGACGCTGTTCAACAGTAAAGGTTGTTGCAGATTGGTGTTCGAATTGGATGCCATAGTCACTAAGTTTGTATTGGACTTGAACCATTGGAGGACAGAACCTTTGTTGGAAGACCAGGCTTGACTGCTTGGAGATTTCATCCCCATATCATGGTCGATTGTTTGCATTTGAAATTTTTGTCATTTATAACATGACATTGCTATAGTTTCCTTGTTCATACTCCATTTCCATCTCTGTGGGTGACTGTTGCAGATCTTTTGAAAGCTCCCCATCATGGAGCTATCAACAAAACAGTACAATTAATCAATCGAAGTGCATCTTCTTGGTTGCAGTTTGAAATTTTGGATGAAAAATGCAAGTAAAGGAAATTTCTTACAATCACTTGTGGGTGGCCAGTTGTGAAGCTTTCGTTCACATTCTACTGGTTATCGGCTATGGGATCTCGGTTACAGACAAGTTACGGATTGAGGTGATTCAAAGGAGGTTAAAACTATAGACATTGATGATTTGCAGAGGGGCTGTGTTGATTCTCACAGCACATTGCAGGATTCTGTTCGGGAATTTTAAACATGGAGAAAAATATTGGAGGTCATCGAGAAGAATTTGGGTAAGAAGATGACGATTGAGATGACGTATAAGAACAAATGTCGCAATGTGGATAGCAGAACTGGCATGATCAAGGCTGATCTGGTGAAAAATTTGGACACGATTTCAAGATCGAGAATGAAGGAATTGATAGAGGCCTTGCAAGATAGGGCAGATGTAAGCATGATTGGGCAGTTTGGAGTAGGGTTTTACTCTTCTTTAATGGTCTTGGAGCGTTTCAAGGACGGGATTGAATTACACCAAAAAGTGAGAAGCGCTTGGAGCGTTTCAAGAACATGAATTTCTCCAAGGTAACCACTACTGATGATCTTGTGATAAAATGCCTTGCAAGTGAGGGCAAGGTTGTAGCCAATGACACAATCCTGGCTACATTGATGTGTGTACCTCAGTTAATGTATTCATGGGGGCCTCTACTTAAAAGTGTGTCAAGATTGGATGTTGATGCCACCCGAATATGCAAATAGAATTGCTTTGAAAATAAAGCAACATGTTGGAAGAGCATTCCATATCCAGAGACATATGGAGTAATTTAGAGTCTCACGATGAATGGACAGAATATTCAATAGAATATCATGGACTATTAACAAAGGGAAGATTATAAAGATCCTAGCTCTGAGGGACATAGTGTTGAACACGAGAAATCTTAAACTTTTTTTATTGTCTTTTATATCAAAAATTTTACTTCATGTATGAACAACAATGAAAGAATATAAGAATCTGCATAATTTTATAAGTGAACATCAAATTTATGTGAAAAAATGAATAAGAGAAAAATAATGAATAAGAGAAAAATTATGGTAAGAGTATTCTCACAATATATAAATAATTTACACAATGTATTTTATGATTGCAATCCAAGGAAGCAACAACTCTATGAAATGAAGATTTTATGGCTACACCAAAGGAAGTTTACTACTCCATGCTTATGATAACAATCAAAGATGGAGGCTACAACCTCATAATGACATGAAGAATAGAAATATGTCCACCACAATACAAATGGCCATCAACAACCTTCAACTCACTACTTCCTGGATACCTAAGCACCTTTGAACGTAGAAACCTTCGGCTCAATATTGCTTCTAGTGATCATTAAGCATTCTAGCTCGACCACTTCACACCTGAGCACACTTCCACAACTTACTCATGTTCCATATAATTTTATCTTTCTTTTATATTCTCTGCAAGCCCAAAACAAAAATTCTCCAAGTCGGCCATGATGAACTATATGAACATGAAACGTGCAATGGTCAAACATATTAGTCCTAAACACCTCTACAATATAAGGAAAGTGTAAGAGGACCAATCCAAGGGATAAATAGGACCCAAAACTTATTCACACACTACTCTAAGTTGGCACAGATTCCAAATCAATGTTGTAATCAAACCAAGTCAACCAGACAACCACTTAACCTCTCATATGTCCAAATCAATTATCAAAGAGTACTAAAGAATAGTCTAGAAACATCTTGTGGACTACAAAGGAACATCGTATGGAATTTCCCAATATTCCAACATCATCCATACATGCAATAAAGTCCAAATAAGATGGCACAAATAAACTAAACTTAGTGCCATGTACAATTAGTCAACCAGTCTTGAAATATATCAATTATAATGATGTAATCCAGAGCATCTGAAATGTGGAAGGAAGTAAGATGCAATCAATATGAGCACATTCCTCAAACCATAAGAGCAAAGACTAAAATATGGATAAATATGGAGCATTCTCATTTCTCCCCGAAAAACATACCATTGTCAAAGAAATAGCTTGGTATTTAGTCATCTCTAATTGTAGAAAGAATCAAGACATGAAACTTTGAATATAGCATCTTCATGGATTTGTGAACACGAATTCCAATTTGCATAAACATATCTTCAAGAATAAAGAAATGCAGAGAAAATATTCAAGCAAGAGACATTGTCACTAGCACATCAAAGCTAAAATAAACTAGAACAACTAATCAACAATCATTTCAACATCCAACCACGAACATTAGTTATCTAGGCATAGGTTAATGTCATCTATACCACATACTGCTCCAAGTCTATCATCATGAGTTGACACCATTACATCAAGATATTGTTCCATAGGTTGTCATGAGAGAAAATACACAAACTGTTGCAACACTCCATCTCATCACGGGTAGCATACATACTATGTTTTTTGAACCATCGAACTTTATTCTATGCCTTCAACAACCAACTCATTCATATTAAAATCCCCTGTTTAATGTCTTCAATAATAAACATCCATATGCCTTCAACAACCAACTTCAATCAGTTTCATATATCTTCAAAAGTCAGCTTCATGATTCATATGGCTTCAACGTTCAACATCATATGTTTTCTACAATCAGCTCTATGTGATCAACATCCATATGTCTTTAACAACCAGCTTCATATGTCTCCAATAATTTGATCTTATGAATGGTTCTTCTAAACATGCTTGGTAGGAGTCTTAGGGTTCTTCTCTAGAGCTTCTCCCTTCTCTTGGATGCTCCTACATCATAGACCCACAAAGATTCCCTAAAATTTGGTCTTGTGGTAGTGTTGGCTTTCCCATTTGTAAATCTAATCTCATTTTTTGTATATAACCATTGGAATTCATCCTAAATGTGAAAAAACTTGAGAACCCTATATAAATGAATCACCTCTAGTTCATTTGAGCATCTACATAGTCCCACAAGTTTCATTCAAGCACTAAATTCCTTCATTCAAGATCGTACATGAGTATAAGGATTATCAAGCTACCACAAGTTGTCTTCAAGTGTGTTTTCATAATAGATATTGTTATAATTTATCTTGTTATTGCATTAACATTTGGAGGACTTATCTAAAGAGAATTGCATCACCAATCAAAAGGTAAGATCATTTTCAATTAAGCATTTCATTTTAGATTAAGTTTCTTCCTTATTAGGGGTAAGCTCTCTTTTCTAATCATCATTTATATAGTGGAGGATAATACCTATTGGAGGTTTGACTCAAGATAACCCCTATACAACACAACACTTTTCCCCTCATTTCTATGTGTAGGTGATAGGTCCGATAAAATAAAGTTATAGATTTGCACAAAGAAAATCAAGACACATAGTTATAGATTTTGAACATGCAAAAGTTCATGGTCACTGTCAATCCACTCCCGTGACTAACCCTTTTTTATAAAAAAATTGAGAGAGCCATCTACAGAGTATCCTAATCTAGAATCTGCACATTGAAGCTAACGAAGACACCTCTTGTCAAGTGTGCCTCACTCTCTAGATCAATACTTTCATGTCATGATCACATACATAGTTTCTCTTATGCATCTTTTTTCTAGATCTGGTCTCAAAATTTGTATTGTTATTCCATACATTTCAGTTTATGCTAATTTTGGTCAATTTCCTAACACTACATACAATTCTTGCATCATTTATCATTCCAATCATATTCAATCAATAACATTCAAAAAGGGAATAATTAATCACCAGTGCCTATCTCTCCTAAGGGACTAAAGTTGGGCATAATTGATTATTTTTCGATGAAAGAGTTTGAAAATGACTCCTAGTTTGTGTTCTTAGGCTAGGCTCCATTTTCATACCTTTCATATAAATGTATGTATGTATGAATGTATGTATGTACACATACATATGTATATATGTATATGTGTATACATCCATACATAAATGCATATGCATATATATGTATATACATACATACATACATTTGCACACATATGCATAAACACATGTTGAAAGAGGGAGTTGGTTGCTAAGGTTGCAATGTTGATGATATTGTTGTTGTTGTAATATGGTTATCTTTGATGATAAATTGTTGATCTTGTTGATGTGTCAGTATAATTGTCATTGATGAAAACATATTGCTTTGGTGGATGGTATTGTGATCAATATTTCTATTTTGTTGATATGGCTTTGAGGTTTTTTTGGTTTGGAGGCTAGTGCTCTTGAAGGATGGTGCTCTAGAAAATATTTTCTAGTGGTGTATTAAGTGATGTTTGTGTTTGACTATGGTCTAGAATTATTTTTTGTTATGGATATGGTTTGTGGTAGTATGGTTTCATTATTTTTCTATTTTGGATCGTGTTGATGTGGGCTGGAGGCATAAATTGCTAAAGTGTTATTTCTTATTGGACTCTTGTTACTATGAAATTTGGGTAACATGTTATTTGGATGAGGCAGTGTGTGTGGTGTGGTCCACTTTTCATTCCTCCCCATCACATGAATGTTTAGTCCAGACCTATTTCAAAATTATGTTGGTCGACTTGGTAATATCAGGTCAGTAGAAGTAAGAGGTTATTTGTGATGGATAGATGTTGAAGTTGATTGAGAAGTAGATCCGTCAGATACGGTGTGAAGGTTTGGCAAAAGTGTAAAGTTGGTTTGTGAGTGGAATGTATGTTTTTATTGTTAGACACTGCAAACAGTGAGCCAATGGTTTCTTCTAGAAGTTGCATTACAGTGGTGGATTTCCTTTTCTCTCTTCTTTCTCAGGGTAGTGAGCTCACCCTTTGTAAAAATCACCTTGATCAGTGTTTTTATTCATGAGAATTAGCTTCTCTATGATTTTTCCCATCTTGGGTTTTTCACGTAAAAATTTGTTGTTTATTGTGTGTGTGCTTATTTATGTCTATCTAATATGGTTGAATAAATTAAGTATTAACGGTTTGACCCAGATTTATGAAATTAAAAAAAGTTTTAATAAACAACTGGTTCACCCCCCCCCCTCTAAGTTTTCTGGGATATTTAAATTATCTATTCCTACTTTTGATGGATCCAACTATGGCTTCTAGAAAGTGAAGATGATGGGATATTTGTTTTCTTTAAGTTACAAGACTTGAAAATTTGTGGAGAACAAATATACGACATTGAAAAATGGACCTACTACTACGGATGAGATTGATGCCTATGAAGAAAAGAAAAAGAGAAAGGTATGTTATTTTTAGTGCATTGTCTAGAACTGAATTAGTGAAAGTTGTTGCAATAGAAATTGCTTATAAAGTTTGGGAAATTTTGAAAAATATTTATGAAGGAAATGATAGATTTAAACTAGCTAAGATGCAGATATGAGAACTTAAGGATGGAAGAAGGAGAAGATATAGCAAGATACATTCAAAAGATTGATAATGTTGTGAATGAAATTAGAAATCTTGGCAACACTTTGGATGATAAGGATGTGATAGAGAAGATTTTGAGGACTTTACTGAAAAGCTACAGTGACAAGGTCTCAACAATTGAAGAAACTTATGATCTAGAAAAATTCAACAGAGAATAATTGTTTGAGACTCTGAGCGCATTTGAAATGAGAAAGTTTGGAAAATACAAACCTAGATCTGGGACTACTTTCAAGGCGACAAAGGATGATGAAGACCTAGAAGAAGAGAGCACTGATGAGGTAGAAGAAAACTTTGTGTTGTTTGTAAATCTGCAACTCACAAACCTGCATGAAACATTAGTTTAACATACTTTTCAATCAAACTTTGAAAGATATAATTAGGTTAGCCAATTTGACAATAAAAGCAAATTAAAAGCGTCTCATGGATCTCTATTTAGGAGGACTAAACAAATTCTCTCAGTTGCAAAGCATCCTAAAGTGAGAACCCCTAAAATGAGAAGTGTACTAATTATGATGAAGATATGGATCTAAGATGCAAACTAAGATGAAATGCCCTATTCTATGCTCAAATTCTATGTGATCATGAATGATTTTGCCATTATAACAAGACTTCTTCAAGAATGATTCAATGCTAAATGCTAAATGCCCAATTCAAAATGCAATTTGAATGTGAATTATGACTCTAAAAGTGAATTGGTAACATTACACTAAGAAAATCATCCTATTTATAGGAATTCCCAAGGGTAGGGGGGTGAGTTTAATTAACCAAGGTCAAGGTATAGTTGAGGTCAAGGTTGAGTGATTGGTTTCAAATAGGGGGACAAGATGAAAAAAGGAGTGGTGAGGATAGCAAAGCCTAAATGAGTGGCTAGGATAGCAAAGCCTTGGAGTGATCCATGTGCTCTTCATCCCTTCTTCTCATTGGCTCTTTGATTCTTTGTCCCCTTTTGTTGAAAGTAATTAGGATTTAATTAAATCAAACAATTAATTAAATTAGCCATGTAAGGGGTTTTAATGCGTTGCATTTATTTTATTCAAACTATATAACTAATTGATTTAATCAATTACATAATTTAATTAATCCCCTTTTAGCTTAGATTTAATTAATTAAATGGCTTTATTATTTAATCCATGATTTTGACTTGATTTGACCCCTTTTGACTATCGTTGACCATGTTGATTATGGTTGACCAATTTAGGGTGTCTACAAATGCCCCTCTTTGAATCAATGTGCAAAGCGCACTGGTTCAAAGAATACCTGATGTTTGATGTCTGATGTTGATACTGATGTCCGATCTGGTGTTGAAATTGATGATGATGCTTTGATATGATGTTGAAACTGATGTTTGATACTCTGATGTGATGTTGATACTATTGTTTAATACTCTGATGTGAATCCCTGATATGATGATGTCAATATGATGCCAAAAATGATGTTGATATATTGTTGATATGGTCCTAATGTTGTTTTGTTGATAATGTGATACCTTTGTTGTGAAAATTGTTTCATTTTGATGCCCTGATGTAAAAAAAAAAAAAAAAATTCGATGTCTGATGTCCCTGATTTCAAAAAGTGCCCCAATTCGCAAAACTAAACACCTTGGTGCCAGTATGCCCCCTCGGGATTAAAATTGAGATGATGTTGCAAGCATTGGAGTTGAGGAAAATGATTTTATTTGATTGCAAAAATTTGATCAATGTTAGTCGTGTCGATTTTAATCTCGATAAAAGATGAACTTTGAAGTTGAGAAAATGCTCGGGACCTTGATCTTCTTTTGATATTGACTGGATGCTCTAGAGATAATTTGGTCAAGATGATGATGGGTATGATATGCCCCCTCGAGAGATTGATCAGATAAAGTGTGATGAGATGGATCTCTCGATAGATTAGAAGAAAAATGTTGGATGATTCTTATTACAATAGATGGTATGATTTATGATGGTTGCAACTGGAGTGATTGATGATGATTGATAGATGGTTGGATAGACAAGATGATGGGTTGATTGATTTAGAATTTTGATGAAGGTTTTGCAAACAAGTGATAGACAAAGGTTCCAATTAGGATTTGATCAAAATGAAGTGTGTCGAAAATGATGGAGTCTTAATAGAAAAATATATATTTCTATGATATAGACTTAAAACTGACCTTGATTCCTTGGGTTATGGGTGAAGGACCTGTAATCCTTGATAGGGAACTTTCCAAAATCGAAGTTCAATGTTGTTGTGACAACACTTGCAATTAATGTTATATGAATGGAACGAAGATGAATAATTTACTTGTTTGAAAAAGATGGTATATGATTGATTGTTGGATGAGAGAACCTGATAGATGATAAACCAATAGCTTCTGGGGATTGGCATAGGGTCATCTATGATTGCATATACTAGTACATGTGATGGTATGTTAATGGGTCATCTTACAGAATCAGGAGGCAATCATGCTTAGATCATTTTGATGATATCAGACTTTTGATGATGGACATATGTACCTTCTTTGAGGATGTACTTTTGATGCATCATAATGTGAACATTTGATAGACATTGTGATTGTGAACATTTGAAAGACCTTACATCTTCCTTCTGATTTTGATGATTTGACCTGGATGATTGATCTCCACTTTCCTTGAGAACTCACATAATGAGTATTAATGCATGATTTATTCTAACATGAATGCAATATGCAAATGCAACTACACAGTTGTCACTTTGTAACATATTGCTATTTTTGCAATTATCATCATTGAGCATTTTTGGTAAACCATTTATAAATTGGTACAACCCTCATTGGTGACATTTCCAAACCATGATGGTATGAATACCTATTTTATTTGATTCAATGTGACCACTGCCATCATTGAAGTGCTAACTCATCAATACAACCCTCACTGGTAAGATTTCCCCCACCATGAGAGTATGAATATCGATTTCATCAGATTCAATGTTGCAAGTGGATTTTGGCATTAAGATATGAACCATCTAAATGGCCAAGGTATCCTTTTGCGTAAACAAACAAAGATATAATCCCTAGTGATATACAAATGTCCTCGATGATTCTTTGATGATCATGTCATTAGACGAACTTGCATATATCTAGGAATCAACCTTACAAACATAAATCTAAAAAAAACAGCATGTCTCCATCATTGCATATCTAGTTAAGCACATCATTGATAGGCTAAAAAGACATGATAGAAAAATCAAGAAACATCATTGAACTTAACTGTGCTATTTGTTTGTTGATCCATTTCCTTAGAAAAATATCCATCCAATTTTGATCCTTTGTTCATAATGATTGATGTATCAGCTTAGCATTTGATTTTTTAGCCTTTGAATTTGATTTGATGTCTATGTTTGAGTTTGAGATTTGGTGGATTGATCAGGTGTTTTGAAATTGGAGTTCTGGAATCAATTACAAAAGTTCAAGTGTCTTGATTTGTGATCGTGATGAAGAATGTGTGTGTTTGGCTTGTGCATGTTTCAAAGATGATCTCCTGCAGATCGGATGTGTGCCCCTGGTTTGGATGAAAATTCGTTAAAAATCTATGTTGGGGTGGTTATTTTGGGTCACTTTTATTGACGTGGTTTCCCCCCAATTTTTTATTTCATTCTACAAGGGTTTGGGGGCAGCGCCCCAGGCGCACTCCCGCGAGGCCAAAAATCAAGTGAAAAAAATGATGATGATCTTTGAAAAAAATGATTTTGTGTATTTTGGATGAAAAAAATGCAAAAATGGGTTTTTATGTAATTACATGTTGTTTGGTGAAATGGGTTGGTGGCATTTTTGGGAAAAAATGCTAAAAAAAAATTGTTTAGACAAAGCAGCCCACTCACGAGCTGCTCGAGCTCGCACCCGAGCTGCATTGGCTCACAGCTGAGCTTTTGGAGCTCGCAGCTGGGTTACACGAGCTCGCAGCTCGGCAGACCGAGTCACGGCTCGGTGAGCCCATCTCGCAGTCAGAGCGTGAAAGGGAAAGGGGAGGAAGGGTGGAGAGATGGGGTGGTGGGATGGGGAAGGGTGGGTGGCGCGAGGGTGGGGNGGGGAGGAAGAGAGATGGCGCGGGGGGAGAAGGTAAGTGGGGTGTTGGGTTTTTTTTATTTTATTTTTGTGATTTTGTTTTCTAATTTTTTTATTTTTTTGAATTTTTTATTTTTTGAATTTTTTATTTTTGTTGATTTTTTTATTTTTTTGTTGATTTTTTTATTTTTGATTTTTTTGTTGATTTTTTTATTTTTGAATTTGATTCTTTTTATTTTTTATTTTTTGAATTTTGTTTTTTTTTTGAATTTTTGATTTATTTGTTGATTTTTTCATTGAGTTTGGATTTTTTTTTGAATTTTTGAATTTTGAATTTTGATTTTGTTGCTCATTTTATGTAGTTTTTTTTTCAACTTTTTCTTATTTTGTCAATTTTGAAACTTGATTTCTTGATTTCTGACATGATTTTGATTGATTATTTGGATTTTAAAAATTCATTGTTCTCAAGCACAATCATACTTATTTACCCCTAATGTCTAGCAAGGTATAGGGCATGTCGGATGGATGAGCAAGTATGAATAGGCCATGATAGATGAAGTGAGTGAATCTGACCCGTAAGACCATCTCCTCAAGATTACCCAAGCTAAGGAAAAATGATATAACAATGTGAAATGTTTTGTTTTTTTTATAAGCAATGGAAGCCAATGATGCAATACTAGATAGCCTATAGGATAGTGACCTGATGTCATGAAAGTGGGTAGTCCAAAAGAGTGGACATGTCAAGAAATTTTTTAGAACAAGTTTTGCACATTACGTCCTTAATTTCAATCAAGACCAAGGGTTCAATTTGAATAAGCTATGGATTGGATTGAATGATCAGGATAAGGTTTGATGGAAGCCACGAGTGTACGGTTTATAATTATTGTCAGGATGCTTAGGGATGACGAGGGTTGATTTGGGATAAGCAAGATCAGGATAGGGTAGTATAGATGCAACAAGTGAATATGTTGATGGAAAGGATAACTGAGGTCAAGATACCTGATGCATATGGATATGTTCAACCTTGTCAAGATCAAAAGTGAAAGAGGAAAGGTGGATGCAAATAGGATAAATGGTAGGATATGGAAGATGTAGGATATGATGGATAACATGGCTGATATATCATGGATGGAACTTGCCCCCAAGTGTAGAGTACAAGAAAGTGAACTATGCATGATGCCTGTTTGCCAGGTTTTCATCATGGTACTTTCCCAAGGCGCCACAAGAAGTGGTTTTCACCATGGGACGAATGATTTCTCTTTACTTTTTTTCTTTTTCTTTTTCTTATTTTTTTTTCTTTTTTCTTTTCTAAATTTTTGGAAGATAGTGAATGGAGGAATTTATACCTCTCTCTCTAGATAATGCCCCTTTGAAAGGTATGCTATAATGAACCATGGCTATGGAAAGGATGTTCAAAGATATTTATAAGGTGAGGTTAAATGATAGATATGGAGGATAAAGGTAGATGGTGGTTAAGGTTTTATGCCACAGATTGGATAAGAGGGATGTAAGGATGGAAAAGAGATCTTGGATAGTGGATAGGAGGATAAACAACATGTATATAGTGGATAGAAATGTCGGCAAGATCAACTTTGACACACACTTTGAAGGGTGATGGAATGTGTTAATATGAATTCAAAATAATAAAGAGGGGGGGTGAATCAGTTATCCTCAGGTCTAGATGTGCCCATATAAAACTTTAAATCAACTTCAACAACTTAGATCTGCCCGGTAGCAATAAACAATAAAAGTGTGCAGTTTACTGTACTAATGAAATAAGCTTGCAGAAACTTAACAGTAAAACACAACATTAACATTCACACACTTTGACACCATGATTTAACGTGGAAACCCAATATGGGAAAAACCACCAGTAACATGCTACCAAAATTTTACTCTTCTGAAGAAATGCCCTATGAGGAGCCAACCTTGTAAAAGGTTACAAAACACACTGTCAAATGTGACCTGGTTAAAGGATTTAATCACCCTGTTAGGAGTGGCCTTGTTAGAGGACTTAGAACATTCCAATCTGAATGTCACCTTGTTCAAAGGATGTATACAATGACTGTTAGGTCAACATGGTTAAAGGATTTGAACTAATACAATGGTTAGAAATTAATCAGCAAGTGTGATCTGATTCATACAACTTACTTTGCAAATCCAAATCCAGTTTCAGCTCTAATGCTAATTCACTGAGTGGCCTCCATTCTCATCTCAAACTTCAGATCTGCTTGGAAATCCGTCAAGCAATCTCTCTGTGCTTCTTTGTTCAGCCTTCTCTTCTTAGGTCTTGCCAATCAGTCAATTAACCATGCAACACTTTGCATTCCACTTTGATATCTTAACAATAACCACAGTAGGTTATAATATACCTCTTCATTTAGGTTAGATAAATCTTTTGCCGCTTAACCAAGATTGTAGACCTTAGGTTAGGTCAGATCCAACGGATCTTTCCATCTTTACATTTAATTTAGTTCTCCAATACAATCATTAATTAACCATTGAATCCATGTGCTAATAACGTTTTCCCATGCATTAAATGAATATGGACCAATCTTAACTAATAATGCATATCCCAATAAAATCAATTATGTCAGCCATAGATCTCAAATCTCATCAATAAACAAAATACTGATGCTCAGCATTCACTGTCTCCCTCGTCATTTCACTGGCGCTCGGCATCATCTTTTCTTTTCTCGGCATCACCTTTCACTTTTCTCGGCATTGACTTTGCTTTGCTTGGCATTGACCTTCCAGTGAGCTATCAGTGCTAGATAAACAACATATAACTTTGCCAAAGTGCCAGATGATCAAGTACCCTGGTTTATACTCATAACTCAACCATTTCCTTGGTCTTCTTGTTATCTCACTCTTTTCAAATCTTCATCAATCAATGGATAAGGTACTCAAACATAAAGTGATCATTTCACCAATTAAGGTTTGACATCAATGAAAAAATAACAATTGTCTACATTGTAGCAATCTTTCCAACAGGAATGATGGAGGAAAAATGGATGAGGAAGCTTGAAATTGTGATAGAGGAAAGATTGTGTTTTTTGGAACACAAGGACCCAAAATGGATGGACAAGGTGATGAAGTATCTAAGGTAGTGGATTTTGGAACATGAGAACCCAAAATGGATTTGGAAGACGAAGAATGTTTGAAAGGAGGTGGAGCGGAAGCCTTTGGAAGCTTGAATGTCAACTTTGATTTTTATTTTGTGTGCAAGTCTTGCAAAAGAGAATTGGGAATCCACATATTCTTGTTAGAATAGTCCCAAAGGATAATTGAGAGGGGGGGTGAATTATGGGTCAATGATTTTGACTCAAAAACTACACAGTTGAATCCTGATAGCAATATCACAATTTGACTTGCTGTGGAAAAATATCTCCTACTTATCAGGGGGTGAATCAGTTATCCATAACTTTAATTCTTTTTCTTCTTTAACTTCATAATACAACAAAGTAAATTCTTAATCATATAACACAGTACACAACACACAATTTGATTACGGGGAAACCAAATGGTAAAAACCCCGGTGGTAATTAGCACCCACATGGAACTATACTTGTTTATAGTAATCCTTGTTAGAAGATATTTCAACCCTATTAGGAGTTGTACTTTACAATGCAATAAGTATAGTGACATGGTTAAGGGACAGACCCTGTTAGGAGTCTTTTACAAATAATCCTGTTAGGGGTGATGGACTCACTGTCCAAAAGCTCACTGCTTAATGGTGAAGGCTACAACCTTTTGTATAATAGATATGCACTATATCTAACGATGAACTGTAGAGTAGACCTGTTATCTTGATTAGTTCCAGTGTATTACAATCTTTCACTTCTTCTTTACATAAACCCTTGATGAATGAACCACATTTGATATTCTTCTCTGTACATCTTCTCTCACTTTTTATATCATTCACACTTAGTGTATCATAATTGACTTGCTATAAGTATCTTTCTCAAAGTATGAGATCATGGGACCTGTAAGACAACTCTTCATAACATCCTTGTCAGCTCTACTAAGCACGCAAGCATAATTACAACCACGCAAGTATAAACTAAATAGACGCGATGCTTCACTAAGTCGGCTTCACCAAATCAACTCAAACAACACGATCTTGATGTGATATGATAGGCGCATTTAACCAAAGATATTTAACTCATAAATAACCATGAATATATTCACACATATCCTGAAGATAGGCGCAAATCAAGAAACACGTCAAATACGTTGGCTCTGTACAGATACACTTCCAGAATTGTAACTACCAATAACAGAATTACACAACTTGACTGAAACATCATATCTGGATCTGCGTGTATGAACATAACATAATAAACATGTCAACAACATGTATCTAACCACACAAGTCTTCATGTCATCATTATGATAAGTACATACATAATTACTACTATGTATTATATGTTGTCATCAATGACAAACATACAATCAATCAATTGAACAGAATCAAATCTCCAACAATCTCCCCTTTTGACATTGATGGCAACATATGATATCAAAAACATCTTCTATTCATAGTGTCCTCTTTCTTTTACAATATTCTCAATATCCTCATCAAATATTTCTCTATACTGTTGCAGTTCCCCTGACTATGTTTTTGTTCAATGTATATACTCTCGCAGAGTATATGCTCCCCCTTAGTACATACTCCCCCTTTGACATCAATGGCAAAGGGTACCATAGATCTTTAGGCACAGGCACTACTCCAAAAGTAGAGTAGTCAACCATTCATCATTCACTTAATGACTGATGTTCTTGTTGCTTCTTCTAAACAGACTCAGGAGAGGGAATTACTCCCAACTTTTCCCTGAGATACTCAAAAGTATCCTTTGATAAGGGCTTTGTGAAAATATCTGCCAACT